>NJDC01043661.1:0-25402 GCA_002245475.1 Calephelis virginiensis | reverse complement strand
AACTACATCATTTATGTCACTTATAATATTGTCTATACATGCTCGTTGTCTAGTGGGTTTGATAATATGTAATACTAATCCATAATTATCTAGTATACTTTTAAATTCTTTTGTGATGTTATTGTCGACAACAGTGTCAATATTTTTGTTTGAATTTTTCGTAACTTTATGCAGAATCAATTGTAGTTTATTAAAAAATATAATTATGCTTGAGTCAGGTGTTCTATATAAAGAGATTACATAACAATTTAGACCTAATATTATTACGCCACAACATTTAAAAGCTTTTTCAGTACAGAAACCATCACATATATCTACTAGATTGAAATTTAAATAATTTGCTACTAAAATACAGACATTCTCCTCTATTTTTAGATTTTCTTCAGTAATAAAAAGCAATTTTATAGCCATAAAGTTTGATATTGCTTTCATCACCTTTCTTAACAAATGTGTCTGAAAAACACAAAATATCAACACCCTCATTTGTTTTACGAAAGTTTTCTAAGTGAACTGTTATAATATCAAGTTTATTCACTAACTCGGCTATGTTTTGGTGCATCTGTATACTCGTATGTAACAGAATTATTCTGTTGTGGAACGAAAAAAGTGAGATCTGTCAATGTAATTTAATGTAATAAAATTTTTTGTTTCAGCTGGGGTGGTTATGCCTTCGACTTTTGTTATATGACTGTTTTTCCTATTTTATTCAAAATAAAACGGTATTGTACCATTTTTAGGTAAATTTAACCAGCTTTTCTTATCTGTGTTTGCAAGACTAAGTTTAGTTTTAAGTGGCCAGTTCTTACACAAAATTTTATTATAATTCAAAGAATCTAAAAATAATTAACAGCTTAATCATGTAATTACTAAATCATGTTGTCTTGACATTTTTTCGGCGTCAACTACATTAGAATTTAAGTAATGAAATTTTGGATTTGGTCGGCATAATAAATTGACCATACTATTTAATTGACATTCATTAAAATGGGCATTTTTATTAGTACCTTTCACAATAACATTCTGATTTTCAAAAAACTTAAAAAAGCCGATATTTCCACTATCACATTCGTAGGATTTACATGTTCTTGATCATATTCTCCAATACAGACTATTATTTGATAAATTTTTCTAAAGGAGGTATCATTTCAAGTTTTTAAAATATCTTTTGTACTTGCAAAAGGCTTAACTTCTGAAAATACCTGATATTTTTCATATGGGGAGTTTTCTCTTGCACTTTTAAGTAGAGACGCTAAACCAATACACCGTTTTCCACCGTAGATAAGCAGCCGTTTTTCACTTCTAGTATAACAACCATTTAGTTTGTTATTAAAACCTTTTTGTTTGTTAAAACATTTAGTTTGTTATAAAAAGGCTGTGTTATTGTCTATGGACGAAAGTTGATAATTATTGTCATTGTTATCTCTATTTGTAATTTCGTCATCTTCAAATTTAGTTTATGTTTTATTTTGCCTTCATATTCATTTTTTTGAAATTTTATGTCTCGTTGTGTATAAATTATTATTTTCTTTTGACTACTTTTTGGTTTCATACAAAAAAGATTTAGTAGTTTTTTTTTTTCAAGATCAAAAGTTTTATTTTTGGGTAGACTATTTTCTAGAATCAATTTTTCAATCTCTTGATGGTCACTTTATAATTGCAATTTGATAGATTTAAAATTTTCTTGTAGCTCTTCCATTTCGCTACCCACGGTCGATAAATCAGGGAGACTCTTTGCTACTGAGTCAGAATCCGTGGATAAAAAGGATGAGTTTAAAGAATTATTAGCACTTCGGTTCTATCGTTTTTTCCTTTTCGTAACATTATTATCAAATGAATGCAATCTCTTTTATTAATAAAATTACTTATTTTAACTATGTAAGTTAATTTTGGTAGTTTCTCAAGTTCAAAACTGGTAACACTAATACTGCTGGATGTTGTGTCACAGCAAAAACTGTATAGGTAGATAATATGCTTAGATTGTTCACACTGCTTTTGTCCGTTATTTTTCATAGAATTTCAAATTAAGACTTTATTTAAGTATTGACCTTCACGTTAGTATTTTGCCATTACTCAAGTAGAAATTTGCTTCAAATTTTACATCAATTTTAACAAATTATAATTAGTCATCAGTTAATACACATAAGTCATCAGTTATTCATGTCAGGCTCCTGGGTAAAGCGATAGCCTCATTGCCCAAGCTCATATAATGAGGTTTGGCAGCAACGAGAAAATACACGATACGCTAATTGTTTTCTGATTATTTCATTTCTGCACTTTCACTGAACGAAATTGTACAAAATGCTGCCAAAATTGACTAATTTCACTCAATATCAACACGAAATTCAATAATTATGAAAAAACTTCGACCATCTTTTCTCTCGATGGCGCCAAAATCCCAATTAAGACTTACAACAAAACATTTCATATTTGCGAGATCTGTATGGCGTTTTTAAAGCAGATTGTATTGTTTTAGTTACATCAAATCGCACTTGACTATTGTTTTAAGTAAATTTGAAGAAAAAAGGATAATTGGACTAATTCCTTTTGTTTCTGATTTTTTCGGTGAACTATATTTTTATATCCTTCTTATTTGTGACACAGAAAACACTTTCGCATACAGTTTTTGCATTAAGACACTATTTATTTACAGTTTTATCCATATTTCAACTTTATTTTATTTAATTTTCCGAAAATAAGATGGGAGCAGTGTTTACATTTTGACATTTTTTTAGCATACCTACATATTTTACCACATTTTAGTGTGCAAATATTTAAGTAAGTTCATAAAACTTCAACACTTTTTCATATTTTGTAATAAATATCTTGTATGTATTTTAATATGCTTCATAATGTATTACAAATAATTTTAAAGGTGGATTAATTTTTCATCCTAACTACCGTACACTTCCACCGTAATTTATTTAAATTTTATTTTTGAAGTGAAAACTTCTTTAGCTGAGTTACGCACTTTTTTTGGAATGGGTAAAAACTTCTAAACTCGCGTCAGGACACATGACCTGATTAAGAGTAAACAGCTAGCGGGGCGTATCCCCCTGTCTTTCTACGCCGCGGCGAAAATGTATGCCCGCGCCTGCTGTTTCGTTTAGACAGTGCAGGGCGCTCGCGCGAATGTTCATGTTGTCTTGTTTGTGTACGATAGCGCAATAAATGAATATTGTATTATACCACATAAACTATAGTACTTTCATAATGATGATTAAAGCGATTCGTGAAAAAATATTCCCAAACTTTTTAAAATATCAAAAATGCACAACGTTAATATTTAAGTTTTCACTTTTGCCGGCACTCCCGGAGTGCAACCCGTCGTTTTTTATATTTGTGCTTAAAAGGCTTAAAGGCATTTGGAAACAATGGTAGTACAAAGCACAAAGGTTATAATCGTGGTTTCCAGGGAGTTTGTTATAAACTTTCTTCTCCTGACTGGCTAGGTTTAAAAACGGTGGCAGTTTATGGTGCATAAGGTTAAATTTTTTTACAGCTTATGAACAATATTCAGACAATTAATACTTAGAGTTAAATGTCTAATAGTGTTGAATTACACAACTTACGACTTCATAAGCCCAAAAAAAGTGCAGAAATCAACTTCAACTATTTTATTGGGTACCAACCACGCTGCGATTTGATAATACTTTTTTCGGAAGATAGCAAATCGCCTCTGTGGTCTAGCGGTCCGGGCGTTGGACTTGACTGCATGAGGTCCCGGGTTCGAATCCCGGATCGGCCAACAAAAAAAGAAAATTGGATTTTTCCAATTTTCTAATAAAAGAAAAGGTTGGTCGGGATTGAAAATGTGCCTGGTTGGCGATAGGCTTGCCACCTATCACATTGTTGGACTAAGTGTCTTCGGCTAGTCGTTGGTTGTACCTCTGCCTACCTCTTCGGGGATATGGGCGTGAAGATACTTATTAGCATATGTTTCCTAAATGGGCCAACATAAATTTTATCAACATCCTACTAGTAACTTTTTCACTTATCTTAATGACCTTATCGTCGTCATATATAGTATGATATCCTTCAATAATATAAAATGATGTCAAGGGCAATTTTGTTATTTTTTTTTATCAATCATTTGTTTTTGGATTAGGATTAATATCATATTTATGAGAACAACTTCAAAAAGACCTTATGCGTAAATTTAGATACAATACAATAACTCTTTATTGTGCACCAAATACAGAGAAATTACAAATACATCAAATAAAACTTAAATTGTAAGATACACAAAGGCGGCCTTATCGCTAAGTCAGCGATCTCTTCCAGGCAACCCTTAAGTATGGAACAAGATTTAGCAGAATACTATGTTATGGTGCTTTAAAAAATATAAAAATGCATCTACTAATAAATCATCCTAAAAGCAGAAGCCTGTTTTAATTATAGGTATTATAATTTAGAACAAGCAATAAAATTATTAATCACAGTGAACGCAGAAAGTGACGCTTTACCTTCTTTTATAAAAATAATACTTGGAGCTCTCCTGATATCTACGGGAAGAGAATTCCAAAGCCTCACAGCTTGCGAGGTAAAAGAACGATTTTAGTAACAAGTGTTACGAGAGGGAACTTGAAGAGTATAATTTATTTAGATCGCTATTAATTGCTTTAAAAGGTGTTATTTCGAGTCAATCTTAAGAGCTTGCTATATACAAGTACTATCGCTGATTTTTTAAAAACAAATTTTAATGGAAATCAATTGTGATATAATATATTTTTTTTGCGTAGCTTTAACCGTTTACATAAAACACGCGACGATGTGTCTAAAAAATGAATATTTAGGATTTGGGATCAGATCTTGAAGGCAATTATAATTTATCATTTTTATTTACTATGCTGTCTCCAGCCCTCGCCCTTTTCAAATTAAGTGAAAACTCCATTTTTAGATTTCTTTATATAAATACTTAGATACCAACCAACTAAGTGAAAGCGTTTAAAAACTGCGGACTACATCTCGTTCAAAACACAGTTTGAATATTTTTGTTGAGAATTATTACGTAAATTTTGTTGAATTTTCCACACCCCATAAATTTTGTTAGATTTTCCACACCCTTATTTTAGAAGATAAATAGGTCTGTAATTTTTAAAGTGAGTCTCAGATTTTTATGTCCATGTCAATTTTTCCCATCCACAAAGTCCTGTGCCGTTAGACTGTTGGTCTAATAGTTTAGACATATATTTTTTTTTTACTTAAGAAGGATTGGACAGATAGAAGTGGAATCTGTAAACGATCCACTTTTGTAATGTATATGCTTCTTGAATTTATAAAAAAAAACAAATAAATTAATTGTCATACAGAAAAGGGCTCATTACGCTTTTCACTTAGACAGGCGTGTAACAAAAAAAAACATCTGTCTCCAAGGCTTACAATAATTCGGATCTTATCCTTGCTCACATTAGTTAGTTATTCCCAAGCATTAGTATTCAAAAGATAGGACGCTGGCCTAACAATCGAATAAAGTCGGGTTTGTTCTTTGTATCTCGAAGCTTGAATATAATGTGCTTTTGACTTATTAAGGGATTCACAAAGGACAGACCCGTCTCTTGGGCACTCGCCCTTAAAGTAGACGGACGTGATTACATTAAGTATGCATAAACCTTACTTAGTAGAACAATGAACTTATTTGTCCTGCATTATGATATAGACATTGAGATAATTTCTTGTGTTTTTTGCCAATTTCAAGTTAGGCAATCTATTTTATAAATGTGTGTTGGCTTGTTATTATTATCGTAAATATGACCAGGGTGCTAATTATGTATCTCAGTGGCCAACTCAAAATTGATAAGTGTAAATCAAATAGCTGTCAAATGACGTGTTTTATATTTGCTATCTCCATTGACCAACAGAAATACAATAGAGATGGCAAACACAAATGACGTCATTTGACAGCTATTTGATGTACACTTTTCCATTTGAGATACATTATCAGCCCTCAGGTGGTAGAATGATACGTCAAATATACTGGCGACAATACGTCTGCGCAAAACATGGCAACAATAATACGTTTATGATATTTCACTTTAGTATCTTCACGACGAGAAGTTTAATTTGATACCAATATAATTTATACTTCAGAGAAACGAAACATTTCACCTGACACAGGACTTGAACCTGCACCATTTAATCTCAAGTCGAATAATGTTTTAAACATTTGAGTTACTGGAGATTTAACTGAATTTTTAAAAACTTTCTTACCGTTTACGGCCGCAGTTGTGTCTTATAGTTCTGTAAAACAAGTCTATAGTTACAGATGAAATTCACATTTATAATGACTATTACCTTCGTTTATCTCAAGGTGGACATTTAACAAAAGCCCAGGGCAATATAAAAATATAAGATAATAATGTTGAAAATATGCTTTTTAGAAAATTATTTTAGCAAATATTAAGACGTTTTATCTGTCGCCCTGACACGATTGCATGATATTCGCGACAAGCTTTAATGATCATACTCGTACTAATAGTTGTGTATAATGATTTTGTATGTTCATTGTTGATGTTTTTAAAGAAAAACTTTATTTTCTTCTTTTTATTACGTGTAAATAAATGCGTTTTCTAAAATGTGTTTTCGCTGTTATTTTATATTAAAAGTGAAACTTCTTTTTCGTAACTATTGACGAAATATAAGTAAAGAAGTGTTACTTCTCACATGTGCCTATTAGGATAACAGACACATTTTTCTCAAGTCAAGCTTTCGAAAGATAAACATTTACAAAATGGATTTTTATAAGATTGTTTTAACATCGCCCATAAAAAATAAATACATTTTGTGAAGTCTAGTTAAATATTAACGTACCTAATCTATGATCACTAGGTTATACTCTAGTTAATCACGTGACACTTTAAGGGCGAGTCTGACTCAAATTTAACCACTTTAATTGAACTTAATGGCTTTTTGCACTAGTAAAGAATGAAGCTCTATGTCACAGAACAATAGTACACACAGAGCTCTTTAGCTATGTAGTGATAACTTTCGGTGTGTTAGTATACTCAGATATTTTCAACTTCCTCATTTGGTGGTTATTATAAGCAGAAGCATTTTTTTTTTAAATTGATAATAAAAAAATAGCACGAAGAGTTATTTTTAAAACCGACCTAACGCTGCTATTAAAGCTACAAAAATTGAAATCAAAACATATAGAAAATTCTTTGTCACTTACAAAACATATTTCTTTGGAAGTTCTAAATATTTCAATGTATTGAAACAACGGTATAGCGTTGCCGCCCAAGTAAATATAATTGGTATCAAACTTCGTGTTTATTTCTCAAACAAACTTCCCTAAAATACTCCCCACAAATGTATTCGCCTGAGTACAGGTGGGAAACACTTTTAGCAATGTAGTGTAAACATACGTAAGCATTTTGCAAGCGTGCGCGTTTTCTTGCGTAAACGCCTAACTCTAATGACCAACCTAGATGCTCGGGTTTGATTCCCAACGGTGACAGGCAATTGTATGTTGAATGTTTAAATATCTGCATTTCCGGGTCTGGGTGTTTATTAAATTAATTCTGGTATTTAAGTGTTTCTATGTTTTATAATCGTTGACTAACACACATAATACAAAAATAAAATTTGCCAAATTCAATTTATGTCATTTGTCAAGAAATATATTTGTATTTAATTTTTCATCATACCAAATATATAAACAAAGATACTTTCTCCTAAATTGAATACTACTGTTACCTACGGTCCAACTGGTAGATAAGATATTGTGTTGCATTTTTAATATCATGTGCAATCAACAGTCACCGTGTCAGTTAGTCCTTTTTGTAGAATAGATCAATTGCCTCTCTACTAGATGGTTCATATAAGACAGGCATACGTTAAAAAGATTACCAACGAGACTGCTAGTAGTTAACTACTTTACAGCAACTTGTCCGCGTAAGGATCCAACGGCCAACCTATTCCTGCTGCATTAATGAGTCTGTCAATTTCTTATCCGGAGGTCTGGGTAGCCGATAAACATGCACATCAGCCCTAGCGCTCCGGCCAATGAGCGCAAACATTCCATCTTTGGCGTTTAGGGTCACGTTTGTCGAAAATTGTGTGTAATGTCTGAAAAAATGGCATGTAACAAATAAATTGTTCTTCAGAAAAAAATACTTTTTCAATAATCATATCATGATCTGTTTTTTATATAGGATTAATAGTTGTCACTTAACTTAAATATGTTTTGAAAGTACCTATATTAGTATTTGTCTCTAATAGTAGTTGTCTGATTCCCAAGCTATATTTTTTGATATAATAGCTTACTAATTCCGATGTTTTTTTTATGACATTGGAAGGCAAACAAGCAGACGGATTACCTGATATTAAGAAATTCACGCCGCCTAGAGACACCAAAGGTGGTAATGGTGCGTTGCCAACCTGAAGCCGGGATGTTAGGCCTCGAGCAAAAGTAAGTTTACCGGCTACCTTACCCTCCGGACCGGAACATGTCATGATGTTATGGCGGCATGAATAGTTAAGGCGGTGGTACCAATCCGGGCGAGTCGCTTCTAAACTCTACCACCTAGTCAGATGTCACGCTGTTAGTGACGGTAAACCTATGCTCGCCTTTTACGAGCTGCCTGGCAAGGAAGGCAGATGGTCTATTCTACAAAGGAGCCCGGACCAACACGGATCCTATAGGATGATTATAGTTGTAATTTATATAGGTAGTTATTTTAATATAAGTTTTACTGAGGGCAGCTAAGTGAGTAAGTAGAGGTCTGAATACTTACTTAATGAGTTTATTGTTGCAGATCAAATTCATATCTATAATAGCAATAACTTTCATTTCTAATAAAGTAATTTATTTTAGTACTTTTCCTGTGCTTTGGTTAAAGTCCTACAAATTTTAAAGAAAGAAAATATTGCGTTCCAGGCTGGATTTGAACCCGTACCCTTTCGTCTCAGTATTTTTTTGTTAGTGACTGATCGACTACGTTAGTGGTTATTATTTAGGGGTGTTTTTAAAAATAACTACATTTTGTGGAAGAGTTAAAACACAAACACCTGTGAATAAGCGGTAGAAATAGAATACAAGTACGTATTATCATTTTCATATCCCAGAAGCTGTTTTGAGCATCCTTAAGTTTGACACAGAGGTAAAAAACACGTTCAGGGATCAAATCGCAATACTCGTGAGGCGCGACCATTTATTATTCTACACCGTATCAGGTACAATCATGAACATAATATTGGAAAATAGATAAAATGATGACACATTTACAGGAGAATCAGGTTAAGTCCGTAGCTTCACTCGATCGGCGATAAGCTATTATAGATACATTTACTTTTCCTTAACCATTTTTGAACGACGGAAACCGAGGAGTGTATAAAGTTTGACGTGTATGTGTCTTTTTAAATGACGAAACACTTGTACTATTTAACGTATCACTTTCGTCGATTTTCTTCGATCATCGACGTCGTTTTGGACTCATGTGCTTCGCCTTAAATAGGTTTTAATGCAAAGACATTAAAGAAGTAAGAAGTTTTATGCATTTTTTTGAGGGTTTAAGTTTGAAACGTATGCAAGGTTTGAGGTTTTTAGCCCAAATCATATGGCCTGTATGATAACATAAAAGATTTAACCACTGTGTTCAGGTTAACGGTTTCAACTTTCAAAATAATAACTTGATACTTTTGTCTTAGTCTAAGACAAAAAGAACTAGAAAAAAAGAACTAGAAAAAGTACTTTTCTTCCTCTATTTCACTCCTTTAGGGGATGAATTGTGGAAATTGTTGAAATATGCTACTCGTAATTTATTTTAAACTTTATTAACACGAAATTTCAATCAAAATATCCAAGAAATAAAAAAAAATATAAAAAATCTTTCCCCTATTTCACTCCCTTGAGGGCTGAATTTCGGGAAATTCTTCTTTAGTGCATGCCTACGTATTAAAAATTCGTATATATTTAATTTTCTTACCCTAAGGGTTATACATCAGTCAATCAGCTTTGTCTTTCATATTTATAGATTCTTTAAACATGTGATGTTTACATTTCTTTAATTGTGTTATTTCAATGAACCATCATATTGTTTCATGTCATACATATCACACGGATAACCGGTAACGAATAAACATTAACGCTTACCGTTGACATGTTCCGGTTTGAAGGGTAAGGTAGCCGATAAACTTACATATTCTCTGAGCCTTACATACTGATTAGTGGCAGAGTTTCGCAGCGACTCGCCTGAATTGATACTACCACCTTACCTATTCCTGCTGCCATAATGTCAGTGCTTGCCTTTAACTTCTTCCGGTTCAGAGAGATTTGCTCTGAGACTAAAATCCCGGCCTTAGGTTGGCAACGCACCCTTACCGCTTTTGGTGTCTCTAAGCGCCGTGAATTTCTTACCATCGGGAAATCCGTCTGCTTGTTTGTCTTCCAATATCATAAAAAAACACACAGACATTTATTGTCATTTAAGTTACTTTTTTATGTACATGTCAGTGCAATATAGGAAAAAAGAAATAATATAAACATCAATTTTCCCCGTGTTGGCCCGGGCTCCTTTTACAGAATAGACCATCTACCTTCCTGCCAGGCAGCTCATAAAGGCGAGCACAGGCTTACCGTCACTAACACCGTGACTTCCTACTAGGTGGTAGAGTTTTGCAGCGACTCGCCCGGATTTGTATCACCGCCTTACCTATTCCTGCCGCCATAACGTCCAATGCTTGCCGTTGAAGTGTTGGGTAAGGTAGCTTTTGCTCGAGGCTTAACATCCCGGCCTCAGGTTAGCAACGCACCCTTACCGCTTTTGGTGTCTCTAAGCGGCGTGAATTTCTTACCATCAGTTAAACCGTCTGCTTGTTTGCCTTCCATTATTATAAAAAAAATGAAGTAGCGCCGTCTATACTTACCAAAAAAATTGTAAAACTATTCATGATTATAGCCATATGTTTCTAAAATACGCCATCTACTATTTTACACAAATTTTAGTCACATAGCAGAAAATATTTTACTTTTAAATAAACTTTACATTTTTTTCTATTTAATTCATTTTGTTGCTGCATGCTTTAATTTAAAATCGCCACTGTTCAAAAACAACTGGTTCATTTAAAGATAAAATTCCAAACAGAAAGTAATGTCATTTCATAAATTAAGTTTGACCATGTAGACTGCCAGAAACTCCTACAAAAGTCGTAATAAAATTTACAAAATTTCTAGCATTTTGTAAATTTCATCACTAATTTGATTATAATTGACAGATTGAATTGACAAGATGAAGATATAAAAGCCTTTATTTTGCTGGTTCCGTGTAAGTTGACTCGTGTGTAGTTGTTTTTACGGTATGTTTGATTTCTTGAGGATGCCTTGGTGTCGAGATTGATTTGGTGATGATTTTATGTTCTCTGTGTACATTCTTCGACAAGGTTAGCGAAGGACGTGACAAATCGTTTTATTTTCCGAGTTCGGACTTTATTTGTCAACTGAATGCATTTGCAAGTAGTAGAAACTTAGGTAGGGTTGTCACATGCGAAGGACATAACAATTTCTATTGTTTCCCGAAATCTTACGTTATTCGTGGTCTGGTCACAGTGGTGTTAGCTAGGTTTGTCACATTCTGAGTCATTTGGAATACTTCTCGCCACAACAGTTAATTATAGTGGATTTACGTCAAGTAACGCCCAATTCAATAAAATATTTTATTTTATTTGATTTAGGCGTCTAAGTTTGATGGATTTTTATTTAATTTTGCACAATAATATGATTGTGATAGCTATTATTACTTTCAGTACAGAACCATTTATTATCTTGATCTTTTTTTTTTCTACACTAACTTGTTTCCCTTTTCTTAGGTTAGGTATAAGATCTCCCTTCTAAAAGATAAACTCGCTTTTTATTTTTTCTATTTCTTAAACAATATCTCCTCTGTGGTCTAGCGGTCCGGGTGTTGGACTTAACTGCATGAGGTCCTGGGTTCGAATCCCGGGTCGGCCAACAAAAAGAAAATTGGATTTTTCCAATTTTCTAATAAAAAAAATGTTGGTCGGGATTGGAAATGTGCGTCTTCGGCTAGTCGTGGGTGCCTTGGTTGTACCTCTGCCTACCTCTTCCGGGATATGGGCGTGAAGATACTTTTTTTTTAAACAATAAAATGTCAAATAAATGAAAAAATATATTTAATATTAAAGGTTTTTGTGATTGACTGTCCTAGAAAATGAATTTCGTTTTCATTTTATAAATATTTGTTCCTTTTTATTGTTTTTGTACATTATTACGCGTTTGCAAAGGTACGTTTTCCTGTAAGCCCGAAATATTTATTTTCTCTTCTTAGAATCCATTACGATAAACGAAAAGTTTTTGTATCAGTAGGTGTAAGTCGTAAGTTATAAAATACGCCTACTGTTAAACAGTGTCAATTTTTTTTTAATATATGTTTTGTGACAAGCTTTTATTTGCAAAGGCCATATTAGCTTGAGTTTGAGCACGAGTTTATCTTACTGTCATGTTTCCCCGTGTACGTCCGGGCTTCTTCGCAGAATAGACCATCAGCCTTTCTGCCAGGCAGATCGTAAAAGGTCTGTCCTTTCCTTCACTTACACCGTGACATTCTACTGCGTGGTGGAGTTTCGCAGCGACTCGTCCGGATTGGTACCACAAAATACAAAATTATTTTTTATTAATTTTTTTAAATAATTGGCAATACAAAATAACTTTTGTAGTGCCAGTTTCTAGGCTCTCCGGGCTTTACATTTCTTAACTGTACTTTATAAATAAAACAAACTTTTAGATTTGTTGCAAGTTGAAATATTATCTTACTTCTAGAAAAAGGGGAGGCTGCATGTTGTACTTAATTATTTAATCAGTTTTTTTATGATATTGGAAGGAAAATAAGTAGTCTCATTTTCTGATGATAAGAAATTTACGCCGCCTAGAGACACCAAAGATGATAATGGTGCGTTGCCAACCTAAGGCCGGGATTTCAGGCTTAGAGCAAAATTAAGTATACCAGTTACCTTTTGATGAAGATGTTACGGTGGCAGAAATAGATAAAGCGGTGGTACCAATCCGGGCGAGTCAGATGTCACGGTTCTAGTGACGGTAAAGCCTTTTTCTTGCCTTTTACGAGCTGCCTGGCAGGAAGGCAGATGGTCTATTCTGCAAATGAGCCCGGACAAACATATTTAAGAAGCCATTTTTAATAAAAGGTATGCACCTTTAAGTTGCTTTCCACTCAGAAAAAATGATGAATTTTTTTTTTGTATATATTTAGACGATATGACTTTAAAATTAAAGTCGGTTTTCTAAAGATTCAGTATATTAAAAATATATCATTTGTATAATACGAGCATATTTGATACTAAATGTTGTGTCAGAATATCATAAAAAACTTTCTTACTCCTAAAAATATCTTATGAACTTTAATTCTGCCTATTACACTATGCGATATCAAGCACAATCTAACTAGACTCGACTGGATATCGCGTAGTATAATAAAAATTGTAAACAGCTTAAAGTTTTCGATTGAGGAAAATATGTATGGAAGTCTAATACCAAAAAACCGTGACTTATCGTCATTCAGTTTTATCGCAAATTAACTTAATCTTCAGCAAATTTGAAGAAATATTTAATCCGAAGTTTTTTCAGCAGGTAAACATGTTTTTGCTCGAGTCCTAACATCCCGGCCTAAGATTGGCAACGCACCGGTACCACCTTTGGGGTATCTAGGTGGCATGAATTTCTCACCATCAGGAAATCTGCTTGTTTTCCTTCTAATATCATAAAAAAAAGTTTCGTGTAATATTTCTTGAGTGTAGTAGAAAAACGTGTTAACCTTAAAAAGTGCTGTTGATTTCTGTAGTACAATGACGGTAGCGAATTAATTATGACATAAAGGAAAGCCACAGAGGACAGCTAGTTATTTATATCCAGAACTTCATTATGAAGGCTCACCGTAGAAAGTAACGTTAAATTCCTGCTTATATTCAAAAGCTCCTATAGATAGCATCATGAATATGCGATGCCCATGTTGACGGTTTTAGGCTCGTAAATAAATTGCCTCATTAAGCTTGAGTACTTGAGGTTTTTTTTAAAAACACTTTCTTAGATTTAATGGAATGGTAAATTGTAAACAATTTTTTTTTGATATTGGAAGACAAACAAGCAGACGGATTTCCTGATGGTAAGAAATTCCCACCACCTAGAGACACCAAATGTGGTAATGGTGCGTTACCAACCTGAGGCCGAGATGTTACCATGAGCAAAAGTAAGTTTACCGGCTACTTTTCTCTACATGACGTTATGGCGGCAGGAATACCTTGGTAAGGCGGTGGTACCAATCCGGGTGAGCCGACGCGAAACTCTACCTCCTAGTCAGATGTCACGGTGCTAGTGACGGTTAGCCTATGCCAATAGAATATAAATTTTTAAGCTTTAACATTAAACAAAAATATTAGCTTATTAAATTTAAAAAAAACACGTTAACGTAATTGGAAAACTCATTAGCGTTGTAAGAGATTATCACTAAAGAAATATATAACTAAAGTAAAGAAAAACTCGTTTTTATCAAAAATAATATGCTTTTAAATACATACGGGACGGTGTTATCTTTAATTTAATTTTGTACAGTACATCGTTATTTCAACGGAAATAAAGAAATTTTAAAATTAAGTAACTTAATTTTGTTAAACTAGTTTGTGCGGACGTGTCGTGGTTTAATGTGACAAATTAATTAACGCTGGATACGATGAGGTCACAATTAATATGATAATAAATCGGTACGTTACAATTTCGAGGAATTCAAAATAAATAAATATCTCTCAACAAATATCTTGAATAGTCTTTATACTAGTCGTAGTAGGTGTATTAATATTAGCATTCAGAAAAAGAAATAGAGACATCTACCATTACATACATGCCTGTCATCATAGTCATATTCGTTTATTGCATTAAATGTTATCGATAGTTGTACTTATGCTGGGTATTAGAATATAATATTTAACTTGATTTTTATTGTTTACACAAATTATTAACTTATGCCCTTACTAATAAAAGTTACGCGCCTTTTAATCTGTTTTGTTAGAAACAGAGAAGTCAAACTCTAAATTAGCGGCCGCGTGAACATTATGAGTAAATAAAAAAGTATCTTCTCGCCGATATCCCCGAAGTGGTAGGCAGAGGTACAACCAAGGCACCCATGACTAGCCGAAGATACTAAGTCCCACAATGTGATATGTGGCAAGCCTATCGCCAACCGGGCACAATTCCAATCCCGACCAACTTTTTTTTTATTAGAAAATTGGAAAAATCCAATTTTCTTTTTGTTGGCCGACCCGGGATTCGAACCCGGGACCTCATGCAGTCAAGTCCAACACCCGGACCGCTAGACCACAAAGGCGATAAATATTAGTAAATAGCAAAAAAATTTTTCTATCATTAGCATGTTAATATCGAGTTAAGTAAACTATAGCGTAATATATCAATTTAATTAATAAAAATTTCACATACATTTTAATTTCGTCATTGATAAAAAAATCAGGTTAATAAAATAGTACAAATTAGTAAGTTTATAATATGATACAGACACAACTTCTGTTAAATTAACACAAATGACATACAGAGATGGATAAATAATAAAATACAAGGTTAAGTAAATCAAACAAACATTTTTTATGAATAAAATAAGTTACTGACATTTCAAAATTGTGACTATGACGACTACAAAGTATTAGTAAAATATTCAAATTTAATTAAAATCATCAATTTGGAACTAAACCTGAAAAGTGCTCCTGAGAAGTTAAGGAGACAGGTCCAACTCAAATTTTAAACGACGTGCAGTAGAATTGGCATCAATATTTAATTAATTTAATGGCGGCTATTAAATCAATGACAGGCGTTAGTCCCTCACCACTTGACAGATTACTGATCAAGTTTAAGCTTCGGATTTAATCGAGTTACTGCGTTTATTTTGAAGATTTACTCAGATTTATTTATTCTGTAGCTGCTGTCCGCAATTTTGTTAAGAAATTCTGTTGATATTCCTTAAAGCCTTATATTAATTAAAGTTATATACACGTCTATCATTATTACAGTTGTTTTTATATCTTACCTACTAATCCACTAATAATTCCAAGTGATTTGTGCTAGATCTTCCAACTTTTAAAAGTTGTTTCACTTAGAGAAGGTGCAGTTGAGACTTACTAAAATTTAAAAAAAAATAGTAACTTTTTTATTAATTACCTGTTGGGATGTAAACACCTGACAAACAGATATATTTTAACATTTGTAATATCACTGTGGGTCATAGTTCAACACACTATACACGAAACTTGCTATGTACAATTCCAAGTAGACAGTATTAAAAACTATCATAATATGTGACGTAGCGAATTTAGTGGATAAAATCTGACTAAGATAGGACAATTAAGTGTTGATCAAATCGATAATCTAATACGTGATGCTAAAACTTTGGACCTCTGTTTACGAAAATTGCGAGTATGCAGGAGCATAAAATTTGGCACGCTTATAGTACGTACAAAGGGCGAGCTTATCTCAAATGAATAAAATTTCTTCCATCCAACCTGATAAAGGAAAATAATAAATGGAAAATGTAGACCTGGTGTAAAAAACTACACAAAAAAATTCACTCTCATCATTTTTCCCAATCGCGCCAAAAGAAGTATAACTTCAAAAAATAACTACATACTAAATACGATTACATACTAAACATAATGCATACCGAAATGAGTAATTATTTAGTAAATATTCAATTAATTTGTATATGAGTAGTGCAAAACGTAATAATATATAACGTATAATATTTTTCAATAATAATGCTTATAAAGTACATTGAATCAATAAATAAAACATGACCCACACTGCCATGCATTTGACACATACAAAAAAATATATTGATGATAACGATACACCATACAGTTTGGAAATAAAGTAGTTAGTCTTAAGAAATGAAGATGGCCTTCTTACCAACAAGATATTAAAATTTATTATGGTCGAATTTCGACCAATGGGCGACCAGTAGTCTACGTAATTATGTAAGCGCTGGCTAAGTTTATGGTACAAGACATAATATGAGCCATTGGTCACGTAATCGCAAATGTTAAAAGCCATGCCACGTGAAGAAATAATAATATAAAAGCAGAAAAACGGGGACTTACAAATAAGGGAAAATTTGCTTTAGACAGGATTACAACCTAATAAGTTTAAATTGGCCTAACACACACACACACACACAAACACACACACACACACACACGCACACACGCACACACACACACACACACACACACACACATACACACACACACACACACGGGTTCAATTCCCGACGGGGGCAGGCATTTGTGTGATGAACATTTAGATGTCTACATTTCCGGGTCTGGGTGTTTATTAAATTTATTCTGGTATCTATTTAATATTTCTATGTATTAGTATCGTTAACTAACACCCATAACACAAGCATATAATTTGCTTACTTTGTGGTTAGATTCAATTTGTGTAGCTTGTCCTAAGATATTTATATTCTTATATTATATAAAATAGCGCAAGTTCAAGCCTAAGCGAGATTACAAAGTTTATGGGATTTTGTCCAAAATAATAGACAAATGCTAAAATTATAATATCTTTGGAGTATAATATTAACTAGACTTTTATCTTTCTTATTTTATCTACATTTGTTCTCGCATTATAAATAAAAGTTTTCATTTCAAACCATTTTGGTGCATGAGCGTCTACAACTGTAGACTCCTCATAGGATATGAGAAGACTTTAACTTTCTAAGCTCAAGTGTTATCAAAAATCTGAAATAGTATTATCAAATCTGAAATTAAATAGTAACTTTTTAAATTGTTCGTATTTTTACCTAAACTAACCTATTAAGAATAAAAAGTAAAACTATTTAGGTTAAAACGTCAAAAAACATCTCGAAAAAATTGTTCTCGTGTTATCTGTATAATATGTAACACTAAACCGAATCTGCCAAAACTTCAGTAATCAATTTGGTAAAAACATTAAGGCCGCTAATACCTGACAAACGTTCCGAAACCTAATGGATCGTGTTTATATATTAATGAACGTATCCCTTAATATGTGCAAACAATCCATTTATATTTTCTCCCAAATTAAGATAAATGTGTAATTGCGGCTATGGGCTGTTTCAGCGACGATTACAGATTTATCTATGTATTATTACGTGAAGAAAAACTTTGGTTCCCTTTTTACGAAAATTGCGATGACGAAGGAGTATGAAATGTAGCACACTTATAGTTTATGTGTAGGAAAGGTGCAGAACGCTAATATTTTTCAATAATAATGCTTATAAAATACATTAAATCGATAAATAAAACATCACCCACACTATCATGCATTTGACACACACAAACAAATATATTGACGATGACGATAAAAGATCACGAATGGCGCACAAACTATAATCATACATAGGATTTTAAACTTAAATCGTCGCGAATTAATAACATTTTTAATTATTTATACGGGATACTCACGATCTCTTTTTATTTTATTTGTCCCGTCGTGACCACGGCCTATGCAACTAGGCCGAAATATCGACAAATAAAATAAAAAGAGATCGTGAGTATCCCGTATAAATAATTAAAAATGTTATAATCATACAGTTTGGAAATAAAGTAGTTGGTCTTGAGAAATGGAGATGGCGTTCTTATCAACAAGATATTAAAATTTATTATGGTCGAATGTTGACCAATTGGCGACCACTAGTTTTATTACAATAAATGTTACATAAATCATTGACTATAGTCAATGATTTATGTAACATTTGCGTCGAAATATTATACGACAATTGAAAAGTTTCATAGTAATCTAATCGCCTGTGTGGTCTAGCGGTTCAGGTGTTGGACTTAACTGCATGAGGTCCCGGGTTCGAATCCCGGGTCCGGCAACATAAAGAAAATTTGGTTTTTCCAATTTACTAAAAAAATTTTATGTTGTATACTGCTACCATTTTTAATTCCATTTCCATGCTAGTAATGTTGACTCGAAGCATTTATATCGAGAATAAGCTACATTAACAAAACGTATGTTCAGATTTAACGCTAAATGTACATGTTATGGCTACTCATCTGTTCTAGAAACTTCGGGGGTTTAAAACTTGTTGACAGTTGAGGCCGGCCATGTATCTTCGCCTTTGTCATTGGATTGCAAACATCGATAAGAAGTTTTGTTATTAAGGAACTTAGATCTTTTGGCTCGCAATATTGATATATTTTAAGGAAAAGTTGGGAATGTAGATTGACATCAATTTGCTAGGGATCGTTGATAGTCATTGATATATTATCCATCTATACAATTTTAACTAGCCATTTCATTTCGAAATATCCAGATAAGAAGAAATATATCCTTCACTTGGTTATAAATGTATACCAAATCTTGAAAGAAACTAACATTGGACTACCTTGAAATCATGTCCTATCTTTCTAAAAAAAAATCTTTAAATCGGATTGGCTGTTGGCGAAGTAATCACAAAACAAACATACAAAAAAATGTTCAGTCGAATTCAGAAACCTCCCCCTTTTTTTAACGCAGTTACAAAATACATAGGGAAACAAGTAAATGGAATTTCTAATAATAAAAAATAAAAATTTTAGGATATTAGGATTCTATGGAAACATTCTAGCTATCTGACTCTCAACAGAACCACAATAGTGCCGAGGGAGTATAATATAGTTTGAGAGATAAGGCATGATGCCTATAGGACGGGACTGGATGTATGACTGGTTGGCGATAGATTTGCCACCAATCACATTGAGAGTCTTATGGCTCACACACAGGGACGTCAATTAACATTTAACTATCATTAAGTCACAATTTTGTGTAGAGAATAACACATTAGTTTTTATAAGATATTTTAATCGGCTAGTCATGGGTATCCTGTTAGTACCTCTGCCTACTTTTTCAGTGCTATGACGTGATACTTTTTTGACGACAACTTTGTACCATCTATTTATTGTAATGCGACAAGATTATTCCACCAGTAGTAATTATATTTAAGTTGTACAGTCTGTACGTAGCAATTTCCGAAACTATTGACATTTCCATAGTATTAAAGTGTTATATTAGCTTTAGAATCTCAAATGTCTGATGCAGATTCCACCCATTTCCCGTTCATAATTGGGAATTGACATTTGGAATTGACGTCAAATATCAATATTATATACGCTCTAATTTCTAACCACAGACGGAAAAGACTATGTACTTTCTAAACTAGTACCTTTCGGGACATTGATTGTTATACCACCTTGTATGTCAGCGTGTAGCTAATATGTCTAATACCACTAACAGTCCACGAGACTAGGATTCAGTTCTCCACTGAAATTGGCATATGTGTGATAATCAATGTGTTTCTGGGTTTTGGTTTTTATTAAAATTATTGTTGCATCTGTAAAGTATGGACATCGTTAAATTACTTAAGTACGAGTATGTAGTTGTATAATTGGTTGAATAATTCATTAAAGCGTAGTCAGATTTCGTTTTCTTTTTTCAATTTATTAGTATGTGCTATATCAATTATCACATAGTGTTTTTCAAGTTTTAAGTTTTTGTAGATTAGAAATTATTGACATAGCAACACCCATAATACACACATAAAATAACCAAATAACTAGAAATCTGAAATGTAGAGAGAGATAAGAATATACAGGCAATTCCAGTTATACATAAATATCTTCACGCTAAGTCCCCGTAATGTAAGCAATGAGTATCAAGTACCAAGTGAATGAAGTTTGCCAGGTGCGCTAGTAAATAATAAAATTTATACTTAATATTACACAGCGCCGCCAAAAAGAATTTGACAATCGTTAATTTCGTCGCGATTAGGTAGGTACTTACGAGTACTGTTTTAGAAATGCTCATGGCAATGTTAACCTTTACCTCATGACGTTTCAAAGTTTCGATTTTGTTTGCAAGCGTAAACACAAACTTGCGCTTTTCAAGTTTTTTGTGTTTTAACACATTTACGTAATCAGTATCTTCACGCCCCTTTTTTTACGTAATCAGCAAAGCCATATTTAGTTAACACACTATAATATGTACTTCATCCACATAATATACATTTATATATTAAGGCTTAACGCACATTATAGTCACAAAAGTCATGAGATAAAAGGTAGGCAGTTGTTGTGGGTATTAGATAATTTTATATATTAGACGTTTTGTTTAAAGTATGCTCATTATACATGTTTCGTAATGCAATAACCTGTTTTACAACTCTCATGACTACAGTATGCGCTGAGTCTAATAAATAAGAATATCGATGAGGAATTATTCTACATCGATTACACTTTAATACTAGATTAACCATTATAATGGCATTATTGCGAAATAAACGTAGCAACAAACAATTTACTAAGCAAACACAATTAATGTTTTTGTTCAGGAACAGGGTTTGCCGAATCACGGGCGTAATTGCTAAAGGAACAGGTAGCGTAATGGTTTCTCGTATATTGGATGAGATTATCAATTCTGCTTACTCATGCCGGTTTGATTAATTGAGTTATATTATATTTGACGTGAAATTTTCAATTATATTGGAACTCTTACGGAAGAGTATTGATTCTGGGTTTCTGTAAATAATATAGGTTATTTCGTTTCCAGGTAGCATGGGAGCGACAAGCATAGACTTTAACGTAGTGAAACAGCGAACAAACATAGGGCTCTCCTTAAGGTAAAGGACAACCGTGGCCTATTGATATCAGATATTATAGGTGCGTTGTACTCGAACAACCCTCCGGAAACGAATTGTCTAATAGTTTATATGAGGAAAAGGTAAAGGGGTGAATCCTTACCGTAAAAAATGACTGCAAAGCACTCTACCACAAGTTATCTTGTTGATTATGGCTCGTTTTACGAATAATTGCCTCTTAAAATCTGCAAGGCAGAAGTGGTTGCAGGTGCTTATAAATAAAAACAGGTAAACTCGGACCAATTTGTCACTGTGACCGTGAACTTGTCTATTTATTGCAACAGTTACTCGATTTAGGCAATATCTAGCACATATTTTGTTAATGTAACTAGTCACAACGTTAATATTCGTATAGTAGAAAACCAGGATTAATGGCAAAAAGCAGTCTGTACTTTATAATATTCTCAACCCAAAAATTGTTAGTGTTACGATATTGGATATTTTTTTCAAAAATAGGTACATTAACAACAATCGCCTTATCTTTTGAATTTTGTGTACGTTTTCCAGGTGTCTCTGAAAAATTAAACTTTTGTGTCTAGTAGTAGTAGTAAGTTACTCTGTACCGTAAAATATTTTTGCTAATAGTTTAAGGTTTAAAAAAGGTAGGTTAACATGTTTATGTCGGGACATAAAAAAGCAAAGTTTTGTGAACTAGTTATTAATTTAATAAATTTAAATTATAAGTTTGAATACGATGTATTGAGTATTTAAAAAAAACTGAAAAAATATTATAGCCACTATATGTTTTCAAATTTTAAAAAATGCTCATATACTTTAATATAAGTATGTAATATAAGTATCTTAGAAACAAAAGAAGGACATAGGATACTTTAAATCAGTTCGACTGTGCGGAAACTAGGAAAAACAATTTTATTTTTCCTATACAAACTGAAGGAAGTTACCCGGAGCAGCTAGTTCGAAATAACATGCTTTTAACAAACAACTGTTTTGATGTACGTACACTGAATAATAATTAACTAAAAACGACGTAATAGCTCTATCTTCTTAAAATAGCATTTGATCAACCATTGAAACTAGAATAACTAAAATAAAACTACGGCAATTTTTACATTGAAGAAAATGCCTAAAAATATGCTGGCAAGTGCGAGCATTATTTTTAAAAAAAGTTAAGTATCTTCACGCCCATATCCCCGAAGACGTAGGCAGAAGTACAACCACGGCACCCACGACTAGCCGAAGACACTAAGTCCCACATTGTGATAGGTGGCAAGCCTATCGCCAACCGGGCACATTTCCAATCCCGACCAATTTTTTTTTTTTGTTAGAAAATTGGAAAAATACAATTTTCTTTTTGTTGGCCAACCCGGGACATTTTTATTTTCGTGTTATTTGTGTGCAATCATTATTTAAATTAAATACAAATCATTATAGTTGAATTGAGTTGTGTTCCGATAAAAGTTTAAATAGGGTAGTATATCAAGTTAAATTTTATCTTAAAAATATAACACACCCAGCCATATTCATAACTAACTAAGAAGGTCAGAAATAATTACTTGAAAATATTTTTGATTAGCGTTCCTATTAAATTCACCTTTCAAGGCATCTTGTTATACTATCTTATTAAAACCTTACGTCCTATTTTTTAATTTAGATTTAGGAGATGTTTTGTATCAAATTAAAAAAAAAGATATTCATAATTACTCATCTCTGTGGTCTAGCGGTTCAGGTGTTGGACTTGACTGCATGAGCTCTCAGGTTTGAATCCTGGGTTGAGCAACAAAAAGAAAATTTGAGTTTTCCAATTTTCTTATTAAAAAAAATGTTGGTCGGGATTGAATATTTTGTGCCCGGTTGGCGATTGCCTACTATCAGATTGTGCGACTAGCCACGACTAGCCGAAGCTATTAATCTTCGGCTAGTCGTGGGTACCCTAGTTGCGCCTCTGCCTACTTCTTCGGGGATATCGGCGTGAAGATACAATTACAAAAAACACATTCGTAATTGAAGTCCATTGATAAAACTGTAGCTTTATAAAATAACCTTGACTTTGTACTTTATGTAACTTATTTTAAAAAATCTGTAAATTATCCACCGGTTCTTTAAAATATAACAACAAAGAGCCTATTTCAAATAATTTATTTATTTATGTAATTTTAATGAATTAAACTTATTTAACCTACTCAAAAATTGGAAAAAATATCAATTATCAATAAAAATTATAAAATAAAAATGTACTAGTCGACTGTATAAATAAATAAATGTCTTTGGCAAAATTACATAACTATATCTTCACACTCAAGATCTAGAACTCCAAAGTTATATAATTAAAAGATTTTGTTATGAGAGTTAGTCAGTGATACTAATACATAGAAATACTTCAAATGGATGACGATATACATTTAAGAAACGCACCGAACCGGAAATACAGTTACCACATATACATGTTTACCACAAAAATTTCTTACGGTCGGGTAACAAACTCGAGCCCTGCAGTTGGTCGGTGGAGTTAGGCGGATACGGTAACGCGTCGGTCAACGTGGCCGTCCAATTTATTATGTTTTATTTTTATTTGCTAATAACGAACATTTTTCGATACTTCTGTCTTGGGCAAGAAGGTAATGATTACTATGTGGTCCTACATTAGTTTGATCACAATAAATAAATCATTATTTCCATTGCCTTATCAAAGAATGCGTGACCATAATATTGTTTAGAATACTCTCGCTTTTTTTAGTGTTTTAATTTTAGTCAAAAGAAGGTTCATATAAAATAAAAAAAATGTTAAAGCGGAACATCAGAAAATTCAAGACAGCTTACCTAAACATTACATATCTATCACTTGATGTCATTCAAATTTAATAATAATTATTTAATTATAATATGTAGAAAAACAAATTTCCATTTCCATTAGTCATCGCATCACGCGTAAACGGTTGGACAAAATTTGCTATTTTTTTTGTTATGTTTGTTATTGACAGAAGATGGTCATGATGAAAAAAATCAGTATTTGTAGGATAGGACAACGTCTGTCAGTTAGGCTAGTTATGTTATAGAAAAACGCTTTAAAATTGTTGAAAGCGTCAAAAAGTTTAACAGCATTATTTCCATGATGTATCTATTAATACATATTTGATCAAAGTCCATAGCTCAAGCGATGGCTTAATGAATATGTAACGCAGTTGTTCTTCCCGCTATAGTGGAAAAACTTTTGTGACTAAAGTAGCTTATGGAGAACCTTTCTCATTGTATCCAACTTATAACTAATGTACTTCACCAACAGTCTTGCAAAATTGCTTACTTTAGATTTTTTCTTATAAAAAGCTCACTGCGCCTGTTATTTTACATTAGCTGTAACCCGTGGCTTTGTACTCGTTCTAATACATTTCAATGGAAACCCGTAATGACACGTCGCAAAAAAACAGGCTATGTAATTTTCAAAGGTTTAATTCGTGTTTGTACTCAGTATTATGTACACATAAAAGAAAGTCGTGCATTTATATCTCAAGAACCGCTGAACTGATTTGGCTGAAAATTGGTAGAAAGGTAGCTTAGAACCAGAAGTCTACTAGAATACACTAGATATACTGTTTTATCCCGTTGGACTGTGAAAAAACTAGTATTCGTCATGATTGTTTTTTTATGTAGATTGGTACGTATACGGTTATATATGGCACGGTTATACAGTAATAGCTACTTTAGTTAAGGTTGCAAATAGAATTGCACACGTGGCCTATGAAGTAATGATACACCAATTACAT
>NJDC01043225.1:0-14597 GCA_002245475.1 Calephelis virginiensis | reverse complement strand
GTTACACTGCTTACGCGGAATTAGCAAAATAAAGGCTTATTTTACATCTTTTCAAAATCACTTATAAAAATTTTAAAACCCCGAATTTCAAGTGCAAGTTTGTTGGGTTTGGTAAAAACTGCGGACATAATTCACAATGATTAAATCTCGCCACGTGTTTATTTTTAATCTCATAAAATATTCAAATTCGAATCTAAAGATAGAGTATCGTTGATAATATTTTGAAAAGACCGAATTTCAAATGCAGGTTAGTTGGGTTTGTTAAAAACTGCGGATATAATGCACAATAATTAAATCTCACCACGTGTTTATTTTTAATCTCATAAAATATTCAAATTCGAATCTAAAGACAGAGTGTCGTTGATAATATTTTGAAACGACCGAATTTCAAATGCAGCTTCGTTGGGTTTGTTAAAAACTGCGGACATAATTCACAGTAATTAAATCTCGCCACGTGTTTATTTTTAATCTTATAAAATATTCAAAGTCGAATCTAAAGATAGAGTATCGTTGATAAAATTTTGAAAAGACCGAATTTCAAATGCAGGTTTGTTGTGTTTGGTAAAAACTGCGGATACATTTCACAATAGTATGCTTGCACGGAAGTCATGTTAAAGCAACCCGGGCTCATTTTTTACCATCTGTATTGAAATTCTCGACCTGTTTGTGCCGGGGGACATGATAAATGAATTTTTATACAATTTTTCTTTTTTATTGCCTGTTTAGTTTAGTGATCCGACGTAGGGCAAGATTTCACGAATTCCTGTGTTCGATTCCCGGGTTGGGTAATAAAAAGAAACTATGTTTCTTTCATTTTGTAATAAAAACAACGTTAATTAGCGCGAGATTGTTGCCCGGTTAGCGATAGGTTTACCACCTGTCACTTTTTAGGATTTAACCGCCTCGTTAGTCGAGTGGCTAGCGTACACGCCCAACTACACCGACAAAATTTATTCTGGTATCTATTTAAGTATTTCTATGTATTAGAATCGTTGATTAACACCCATAACACAAGCATATAATTAGCTTACTTTGGGGTTAGATTCAGTTTGTGTAACTTGTCCAGATATATTTATTTATTTATCCGCGACTTCGTCTGGATAGAATAATTACTTAATTCTTAATTCGAATATCTTAAGCTAGTGGTGGGTGCCTTGATTGTACTCTTTTGTTGGTTTTTGTCCTCTTCAAGGACATGAGAGTAAAGTTTTTTTTTTAATTAAATTGTAAGGCAAACTGATTTCAGATGGTATGTATATGTAGTTCATAGACACTTAAGATAGTGGTTTATTGATAAATCATGGCTTGTATAATTCTAAGCCTCTTGTATGTGTAAGCCTTTCAGACTGAAGCATGAAAGTTGTATTCATTTTTTTCCATTCAAAGATAAATATAACCGAAAGGACATAAAGCAAATTCGCCCGGAGTCCAACAAACATAAAACTTGTAAAAAAATGTAAATATAATTTTTTTTAAGTTATATTTCTTTAGGCGCGTTATAAAAAAAATATGAGTCTAAAATTTTTAAATCCGTCACACAAAAGTTACAATATGAAGTTGCAACGGAGAGTGATATTTTAATTTAATAAAAGCAACATCATGAAGTTGCCTGCTTGAGAAACATGTTTCTGCGTTCACACACGTGATGTTATATACAGATGCGATTTATATACTATGTGTTACAGATTTTTTTACAAATTTTTCAAGTAGGTATAACTTCTTATGCGCGTCCCTAAGTACATTCTTTTTATTTATAAATGTCACAATTACAGTTGTCCATTAGAAACTATATTGTCCATTAGATACTATTGACTTCATTTGGCGCCAACGTGAATGAAGGTGGTCGTATTTTTTCATTATTATTGAAATTCGTGTTTATATAGAGTGAAATCGGTTAATTTAGATGGGAATTAGATTAATTTTGTTCATTGAAAGTGCACAAGTGAAATAGTCATGACGAAATTAGTGTATCGTCTATTTCCTCGCTGCCGTCAAATCTCACTAGATGAGCTTGAGTAACGAAGCCACCGCTTTACTGACACTGACCTGACATGACTTTGTACATAGTGACTAATGACTATTTATTTTATAAGAATCAACTAACTTGACATTGGCTAAGTAGTCGTGAAAAACGATCGAAAGCCATATTGATAAAAGAAAAAGAAGAACCAAGTGTTTCATTTCCGTTCACCAATGGAGTTTTATTTTAACAGTTTTTGTGCATAAAAATGTAACTTTTTTGCAAAAATTTTTATCATCAATTCTAATATGTTTTTTTTTCGTAAATATAGTTCGAAAAGAAAGTACTCGAGGCATACAGATTTTGTATGATTGATTAGAGTGTTTTAAGCACTGTGCAGTGTTTGATGGTCCCAGGGCAAATTTGTATGGAAAGTGGTCCATTTTCTTTTAGTTTCAAAGATTTTCATCAATCCTACAAAAGTACTTAAATCTTTTTTTTTATATATAATATTAACAGATAACGACAAATAGGCCTTTAAATTAAATATTTAATTTAAGAGAATTTTCCAAGAACGATTTAACGCCTTCAACCGTACTTATTTAAATATCTTCATTGGTTTTTTATCCCGTCGGAGCTTATCCGCGCTCCTGGGGAATTACTACCGAATTTATAAGACGGCGCCTAAATGAAAAAGAATTCACTTTCATGACAGCAATTTAGCAACGGAACCGAGTCCCACCGCCGCCATTTCTCCACAGAATTGCGCCTCAAGATCGTGATAATCAAATACCAACTTTTTATAACAGTTTTCAAAGTTGTAAATCATCAAAATTGTAATGGTCTAAGATCCGAACCTAATTCAGCGTGCACCGAACTAATAATAGGATGAAACATGTTTAAAATAAATTTGGTATTTTGGAAAATAAGCTTAAAATGGGTTATCTAAAAACACCTTGAACAGAATTTTATTTTCTTAAAAAAATCATCAAATTTATGTTGCAAATAAATAAAGATACTAGGAAAATTTTATACTGACTTAAATTAGTATAAGACGTATAAAATTTGCAACAGTTTGCTTGATGGGGCTTACTGGGGTTGCCGTATTTAAATAGATATACCGATGACAGTTACTTTGACTTTATCAAAAAAAATCATATTTAAACATATGGGCTGCCTTATTATAGGGTTGCCTGCAAGAGAATAGAAAAAATAAAAAGTTATTTAAAAAAATTTGGCAACCAATTTCCAATATGTTTTTAATATAGGTACTGAATTTATTATGAAACATGTTTTATTCTGTTAACAGTTCAGTGTTAGTCGATGTAGGTTCGGATCTTCTACTATAACTTTTCAAGGATTACGTGAACTTGTACGAAAACTTTGATTGGGTGAGATGCAATAAAAAGTTTTCTAACTTCTGACGCTCCAATTAAAAGGCTTCTTTTGAGATTGACAAATTAATTACGCATTTCATTAGCTTTTTTATTCAGTGAGGGTTTTTTTATTGCTTTATCAAACACGTTTTTAGGGTTACTTTCATTCGACGTTGCTTATTATGTGCAAACATAATCGGGTGTCTTTAATGCAGAGTTTGCTAACCAATAATTATATTTATTTATTGTTACTCATATTAACATTAATTAGTATATTGAATTGGTATATATATTTTTTTTAAATGTTGGTCGGGTTTGGAAATGTGCCCGGTTGGCGATAGGCTTGCCACCTAACACATTGTGGGACTTAGTGTCGTCGGCTAATCGTGGGTGCCTTGGTTGTACCTCTGCCGATCTCTTCGGGGAAATGGGCGTGAAGATACTTTTTTTTCATAATTTTTTTCTGTAAAGTTAAAAATATCTTATTTTTACTCATTACAATACGTTATCGTCTATGGTGTCAGGTCGATATGGCTTAATGAGGTCTTGGGCTCTGTACCCTCTGCCTACCACGTAAGGGACTTGGCGTGAAGGTATGTGAATGTAAAAAGACGATGCGTTTCCTATTCCATTTTAAAATAAAACAACGTTTCCTGTGACTGGATATGTGTCCGGTTAGCATAAGTGTAAGACTTCATACATGTAAGTGACACTTAGAATTAATCAAAAAGATAAGCTTCTTTCATTAACAATATTCTAAAACTGACTCCGCCAAAAGGAAGAGGTTCTCAATTCATCTGCATGTTTTTATTTTTACTAGTGGTCGCCCATTGGTCGAAATTCGACCATTCTAATATTTTTATATCCAAATTTTAATATCTTGTTGATAGGAACGCCATCTTCATTTCTCAAGACCAACTAATTTGTTTCCTGAATAGTTAGTGCGCCATCTGTGATCTTTTATCGTCAACATCAATATATTTGTTTGTGTTTGTCAAATGCATGGTAATGTGGGTAATGTTTTATTTATTGATTTAATGTACTTTATTAGCATTATTATTGAAAAATATTAGCGTTATGAACTTCTCCTACACAAAAACTATAAGTGTGCTAAATTTCATGCTCCTCCGTCGGCGCAATTTTGGTAAAAAGGGGTTCAAAGTTTTGGCATCACGTATTAATATATAGATATGTTTGTTAAGCGATTACTCCGTCAATACGTAATTGATTTTGAAAGTTTTTTTAGAAAGATAGATGACATATTGGGAAATTTTCGAAGAATGTGTCCCTCGAGGACGAGGAAGTCCACTGTAGGTTTTCCTTCACGGTGACTTAAGACTTACTAACAAAACTTAAGCGCAGTCGATCTGGCGTGTAAGATGTAACTTCATTTTTTGTTAGCAAAAAGTCAGGTCATTAGTCGATAATTTGTGGGTTTTTTTTTTATTCGATTGTATATGCATGGTAATGTAACATACAGTATTATGTCTTCATACAAACAGTCGAAATCACGTTTATACCAACGCGTCTCGAGTTCGATAGACATTCGATATACAAATATTCGCGGTTGCGCCGCAGTGACGAACGCACGATGTAATAGAGTCTTTATTTATTATGTAACCATTAGGAAAGCGTGTAAATTTTGCATTTTTTAAAGTTTAGTAAATCCAAATATTTACTTAATATGGCAAAGAAAATGATCATAGATAGTGTGCTGTTTTTGAGATTCGCTTGCGATAAAGCATGTTTTTTTTACATTAGTTTGGTAATCAAAAAAAATATCACATTAATTTTCATTAAACACTTCCTAGTCACTAAACGAAAATACCATAAAATTTGTTTTTTTAAATACGATGTTGACGATCACAATATAAGTGAGAAATTTAATTATGAAGAAGAATAGCGCGTCTTGAAGTTAAATACAGGGACGATTTACAATCGTACATACATACATATATACATATCTTCACGCCAAATCCCTTACGTTGTAGGCAGAGTGTATCGAGTGCCAGAAGATACGATCCTGACAAACCTGTCTGTCCCCGGGTACATACATCCATCCACATTCGGATTGTACATGTGCCTTGTCAATCTTTCATCTGTCATTCTTTCCATATGACCGAACCATCGGAGCATGCTCTTTCGCGTTTTAACACCAACACTTTCTTTCAACCCCACTCTTTCTCGGATCTCACTGTTACGAATGCGGTCAGCGAGCATTACACCACATATTTTCCGTAACGCTCTCATTTTGAACCCATTTATCCTACTTTCATGCTTTTTCTGATATACGCAGCTCTCGCATCCATACAATAAAGATGGTATAAGCACAGAATTATGCAAAGCGAGTCTAGCTTTTAGACTCGAAACCTCACTTTGAAATAGTTTACCTAGCGCTCCATACACACTATTCCCTGCACACACTCTTCTCTCTACCTCCGCGGTGTACCTTCCATTCCTGCTAAAAGCGCAATATAAAATTTCATTCACTTGCTCCAACACTACATCATTAACTAAAACTCTTACATCCGTTCTGGCTTCGTCTTCTTCAAACACCTAACTTTCGTTTTCGTCACATTTGAATGTAAGCCCCTTTCTTTACAATCACCTTCCATAACTGTGACCAGTATCTGCAGCTCAGATGGTGTAGAGCCCAAAAATAGAGCATCATCTGCATAAAGCAGGCAGTTCCCACTTGATCGCCCATACGCATTCCCACATTCAATGATCTTAACCTTTGAAGACATTTGTCCAAATATAAAATAAACAAGCGTGCCGACAACACACAGCCCTGCTTGACGCCAATGTTGACACCAAAACAAGGCGATATGTAGTCGTTCAAGCATGTGTGCGGGTACATATGCCTTACAATCTAAATACATAGACTGCACAGCAAAGCAAGGACCCGTCTACAATAGTGTACATATATTACATTACCGTGTTACATGTATTTATGAAATACCTTTATGTTCACAAAGAGCAATTATTACAGTGCTAGTATTAAGTGTATTCACCTCCAAACATCAATCAGTTAAATAACCCATTCACCTAGCGCCTTGTTAACAAAACATCGCGGTATTCAGACAACTAATTATTCATGTTAATAGAATCTACGCAATGTATTGCTAAGGATTTTCTCGCCATAAGAGCAAACATTTTGTATTTATGAAATTAAATTGGTAATTCTCCAACACATACTAAGCTAATTTGTGTAACTTGTCAATGGGTATGGATATTTAATTTTAATTTACCGCTCTTTTTCTAGCCCAAGTAAACTATCAGATTAGTTTGTACGTGCCATTTACACAAAGGTTTGAACTTTATTTATGCACAAGTTTTTTGTTGTAGTTATTAAAGATACAAGTCATTACATCGAGTTTTGTCGTCGCAGATTGTTTGTAATTATTGAACTTTGTTTAAAAACTTTTAGTAAAATTAGTGACTTGTAATTTTTTTTCAATTAAAGTGCCTAAGTGATGCATTCCTAAAGAAATTGATGTAGGTATTGTGTGTTTACTCATTGCCAAATCCCAATATGGTTGTGTTTTGGCGCCGTCGTGAATGAAGACCGTCGTATTTTTTTCATAATTATTTAATTTCGTGTTTATATTGAGTGAAATTGGTTAATTTGGTTGGGAATTAGATTAATTTTGTTCAGTGATACCACATGCATAAATGAAATAATCATGAAGAAATTAGTGTATCGTCTATTTTCTCGCTGCTGTAAAATCTCACTAGATTAACGAAGCCACCGCTTTATTCAAGACCCTGAACTAACATGACTTTGCACATAGTGACTAATGACTGTACAAGAATTAACTAACTTGACATTGGCAAAGTAAGTCGTGAAAAACGATCGAAAGCCACATTTATAAAAGAAGAAGAAGAAATCCCAATATCACTGTATGAGCTTGAGTAAGAAAATATCTGCGTTATTATTGACCCCGACAAGACTTTTTATAATGACTTATGCCTAATTTAAGCCAAATTTTTGTTAAATCCGGTTACTTGATACAATGACACTTGTTTAATGGCAAATGCGAACGCCTTTACCAAAACTAACAAAATAAGTAATTATGTCCTGAATAATTTGACGTGTTTAAAATGTTACTTCCCTTTTGTTTCATTAGAAAATATAGTATACACCTAAAATAAGTTTAGTTAAATATGTCATGTATAAGCAATATTATTGAAACAATACTAGCGTTCTGCACTTTTTATACATACAAACTATAAGTGTGCTAAATTTCATATTCCTTCGTCCGCACAATTTTCGTCAAAAAGGTTCTTAAGCTTTGCAACACGTTTTATATTATGACAACGTGGTTAAATCTTTGAATTGTTAAACAATTACGAAAAAGAATCTTCAAAATTTTGACGAAGTGATAATCTCCTCCTTTTTGGGATAGGGTAAAAGGACAAGAAATTATAACTACTAGTGGTGGCTCATTGGTCGAAATTCGACCATAATACTTTTAAAATCTTGTTGATAAGAACGCCATCTTCATTTCTCAACACCAACTACTTTGTTTCCAAACTGTATGATTATAGTTTGTGCGCCACTTGTAATCTTTTATTGTTATCACCAAATTTGTTTGTGTGTGTCAAATGCATGGTAGTACGTGTAATGTTTTATTTTTTGAATTAATGCACTTTATAGACATTATCATTCAAAAATATTAGCGATCTGCACTTCTCCTACACATAAACTATAAGTATGCCAAATTTCATACTCCTCCGTTCGCGCAATTTTTGTAAAAAGGGGTCCAAAGTTTTGGCATGTCGTATTAATATATAGATTATTCCAGCACAAGACATGAACCAAATCTCTAAACGTGAACATTTACGAAAGTCATTGTAACAGTTGTGTAGTGTTCACGTTCACACATGAATAATTAGTTGACACAATGCTGCTAGCGTCTGTTTGTGTAGCAAGGTGCTTCCAGAATAGGGTATTTAACTGATTAATATGTTTTGAGGTGTGTTTGCCGTTTGTTCCCAGTAGTTATACTGAATAGTTCTACGGTAGAACTTATAGGATTTTTTCTCACTAGTACTACGACTTTAGGTATAACTTATAACTTATTTAGGTATAAAATATTAGTTTTTCCCCGTGTTGGTCCGGGCTTCTTTGCAGAATAGACCATCTGCCTTCCTGCCAAGCAGTTCGCAAAAGGCGAGCATATGCTTACCGTCACAAACACCGTGACATCTGACTTGATGGTAGAGTTTTGCAGCGACTCATTCGGATTGGTACCACCGCCTTACCTATTCCTGCCGCCATAACGTCATAACGTCATTCGGAGGGTAAGGTAGCCTTTAAACTTACTTTTTCTCGGGGCTTAACATCCCGGCTTCAGGTTAGCAACGCAACCTTACCACCTTTGGTGTCTCTAGGCGGCGTGAATTTCTTACCATCAGGAAATCCGTCTGCTTGTCGAACTATTGGAGTTCCCTATTCTCACTTGTTTTATTGAACAGTTCTACTGTAGATCTAATGGGATTTTTTTTCAATAGTACTACGATATTAGATATAACAAAATAGTAGAACTATTGGAATTCCCTATTTCCACTTGGTCTACTGAACAGTTCCACGGTAGAACTAATGGGAGATGTGCAACTAGTGTATAGTCTATACGCACTTGTCCTACCTGTTCCATCGGTAGAACTAATGGGATATTTTGTTCTCACTAGTACTACAGTTCAATTTCAATTATGCGCTTCGGCTTTACATTTTTTACTCTTTTTACAATTTAAACTTTTATTTTTAAATTGACTGACCTAATCTAAATCTAAGCGAAATGATTAATTATGTGTAATAACAACTCTATACAGATCTTTAAAATACATTCGGATTTCCAAAGCTAGACGGATGTAGCCGAAGGGCATAATTTATATAGTACTACTATATGTCTCAGTTATGTGGTCTAGCGGTTCAGGTGTTGGACTTGATTGCATGAGGTCCCGGGTTCAAAACCCGGGTCGATGCACCAAAAAAAATTTGGGTTTTCCAATTTTCTAATAAAAGAATATGTTGCTCGGGATTGGATATGTGCCTGTTTGGCGATAGGGCTGCCACCTATCACATTGTGGGTGGGACTTAGTGTCTTCTGCTAGTCGTGGGTACCCTGGTTGTGCCTCTACCTACCTCTTCGGGGATATAGGCGTGAAGATACATTTTTTTACTTACTACTGTACGTTGTGATAGGTTCTAGAAATGGAAATAAAGTACCAAATGGGCTAGTCGTGTTTCAATGTTAGTTTTAAAAGATACTTTGATAACAATTAACACATTAAAACACTATTATTTAAAAGATACATCGTTTATATAATAGCAAATATGTTAATAATATTTATTTAGGACACATTGATTATGTAAAAGAAATTATAAATTGTAATATAAAAATGTCAAATATTCTACATCTATATCTGTATCATATACTATATTAACATGTTTTTTTAAGATATTGGAAGGCAAACAAGCAGACGGATTTCCTGATGTTAAGAAATTTACACCGCCTAGAGACACCAAAGGTGCTAATGGTGTAGAATAGACTTCATAGAACAGACTTCTACAAAAGAGCCCGGGCTAACACGGGGGAAAATGTAAAGCAAAAACTTTGAGAAGTATGCAATTTGGCATATTTTAAGTTCACATGGAGAAAGAGTGAAGAAAGCTAATATTTGTTTACAATATACTTACATTATTGTTGCAGGACCTAGTTATACCTAACCTGGAAGACGGTTTTTGATTGCTGTATTTCTACATTCTTATTTCACAACCAAATAATTTCTAAAAAGCGCCTTACGGTAATTTCGATAGTTATTAATTATAATTGTGCATTTCTAATAAAATCATTTTTATCGATTTTAAGTCTTCGACGTTTTGTTTGTGACTAAGAAGGAAAATTCAGATTTTTATGGTTACGTTGTGAAGACATCGATGAATTATTATGAAGAATGTGTAAAATATTTCCTTCATTTTTATTAATTTCATTATTAATTTTGTGATGCCACTACCAGGTGGTAGAGTTTCGCAGTGACTCGCCCGGATTGGTACCACCGCCTTACCTATTCCTGCCGCCATAATGTCATGACGTGTTCCGGTTCGGAGGGTAAGGTAGCCGGTAAAACTACTTTTGCTCGAGGCCTAACATCCCGACCACAGGTTGGCAACGCAGCATTACCGCCTTTAGTGTCTCTAGGCGGCGTGAATTTCTTACGATCAGAAAATCCGTCTGCTTGTTTGCCTACCTATAACATAAAAAAAACCTTCAACAACATTGTTTAACCGGTGACGTTTTCCATATATACACCACATATTAATAAAATCATCTCTCATTCAGTAGCTTTCAAAATAGGTAAAGAATTCTTATTTATTTATTAAATCATTTATTGCACACAAAAAAAAACTTACATAAAATTTAAAACTAAAAGACTTGTACAAATGGTTAGCTAATCTCAGATAAAGAGATTTTTTCCGGCTCATCCAAAAAGGAACTCATAAAGTTACTTAAATGGTAGACTGTAAGTGCACAAAAACTGAAATATAACCTTAATTAAACTTCATTATAATATTCAGCTGTGTTACTTTTAACATATTCCTATCCTATCTTTATTTCACCTACTGGTAAGAAAGGGAGCTACTGCATAAGGATATAAACCTGCGATAGAATTTATTTTTGTGTGGCCCTAACTGTTTTGATTTGCGCGTCAGACTTTTTGAAAAATGATATTGGCATCACTTTACTGCAACCAAACGAATATTATTCCATAAGTGTATCCATATGACCGCCTCGTCGGTCGAGTGGCTAGCTTACACGCCTAACTACACCGACCAACCGCAAGGCTCGAGTTCGATTCCCGACGGGGGCAGGCGTTTGTGTGACGAACATTTAGATGTCTGCATTTCCCGGTCTGGGTGCTTATTAAATATATTCAGGTGCGTATTTAAGTATTTCTATGTATTAGAATCGTTGACTAACACCCATAACACAAGCATATATGATTAGCTTACTTTGGGGTTAGATTCAATTTGTGTAACTTGTCTAGAAGTATTTCGCATTATTGTCGCATGTTCTATTTATAAATCCAAAAAATGTAATTTTAATTTAATCTTTCTAAAAAAGATGTTAACTGTGCTAACAGCTGTGTTCAGTAAATTTAAAATAAAGTGATTGAAATGGCTTTTGGTTTTTCCCATATGACTCACTGCATACAGTTATAAGAACATAACTCATCTAATTCACTTAAAAAGAGACTAAAAATTATTTTTAGCATTGCAAACTAACTGGACTGAGGTCACTTTGAACTCAGTCCATATATGACTTTAATAAGTGAAATTAAATCGGAGTTTATTTTATGTATGCGTTTAGTGAAACGAAAAACAAACCATTTTAACCACGTATTTTTTTCGCATGGATATCTTTTATTACATATACATTACATGCAGTATGTCCGAACGATGAACCTAGCAAAAACAACCATATGTCGGAATTTTGGATACCTCTGCCAAAAGATATCAATTTCTCTGGACCTGCAGATGAAAAAAAAATGTTATTTAAAATGCAAGAATTTGAAGTTAAAATAAACCTCGAGGAAAGGGACAGTAATGTGTAAAAAAAATATAATGCTAATTTAAGTAAAAAAATATTGTTTTATTTATTTTTCTTAATATGCTTCAGAAACTAGCACATTGATAACATTTTTTTAATACTGTCCTAATGAACATTTATGCATTACTAGTGGTCGACCATTGGTCGAAATTCGACCATTTTAATATCTTGTTGATAAGAATGCCATCTTCATTTCTTTGTTTCCTGAATTGTTAGTGCGCCATCTGCGATCTTTATAGTTAACATCAATATAGAGAGTTTTGGCGCCATCGATAGAGAAGATGGTCGAAGTTTTTTCATAATTATTGAATTTCGTGCTAATATTGAGTGAAATTAGTCAATTTTGGTGGTATTTTGTACAATTTTGTTCAGTGAAAGTGCACAGATGAAACAATCATGTAGAAATTAGTGTATCGTATATTTCCTCGTTGCTGCCAAATCTCATGACATGAGCTTGTGTAAAAAGGCCACCGCTTTACCTGACATGACTTACTGACGACTTATGACTGATGACTTATTATAGTTGATATAAAATTTGATTCAAATTTCTACTTGACTAATGGCAAAATACTAACGAAATTGCAAAAACCTAAACAAAGAAAGATTAACATCAATATATTTGATTGTGTATGTCAAATGCATGGTAATGTGCGTAATGTTTTATTTATTGATTTAATGTACTTTATAAGCAATATTATAGAAAAATATTGGCGTTTTGTACTTCACCTACACATAAATTATACCCGTGCCAAATTTTATACTCCTGAGTCCGCGCAAATTGGGTCCAAAGTTTTGGCATCACGTTTATATAGATTATGTATAACTCAAAACCACTATTCACATCATATCAAAATTGACGTGACACTTAAAAACCATTGCCCAACTTTTCAAAAATAATTATCAAATTCAATTCATTATTGGTCGAGTAATCGCATAATAATAATACAAAACATATACAGAATTGAGTATTTTATTTCGATATTTTGATATTTTTGAAGTATTTTTGAAGGTTAAAAAGGAGAAATAAATAATTGCATCTTTATTCACGATACTGCACTCTCTCTACAAAATAAAACATAATAAAAAAAGTATTTTAACGTCCATACTTCGAAGGGTTGGCAGAGGTACAACCAGGGTACCCACGACTAGCTGAAGGCATCCTACAATGTGATAAGGCTAACAATCAAACAAACGAACTCATCCGGCCGAAGTGTCATTCGCACCGGTATTTTCACAGGTGAATTTTGAAATTAGAGTGTGATTAGCGGATAATAATAATATTGATAATTTGTATTTGTTTGTGTACTTACATTGCATTACATATTTTGTCTCATAAGTTCCAAAGAAAATTGAATCTTAAGTTTCTGTTATTTCGGTAATTAAATAATACTTCGTGTCACGTTTACGCAAGCTATATTCAGACTGCCGTACATACCGTTACCCTCCGGTAGGAGCCCTTTTCCGTCTACCCTCTACTAACATCCCTCCACCTTTATTTAGGGATACCACACTAAAAGTACTCTCTATAGTCCACTACACTAGTCCGCGGCTTTCGCGTCCGCTTAGGTATCCTTCTAGGTCCTTCAGGAGAATTGGTTGCAGATACACTGTCGAGGTCCGCAGAAGAAGGTTTGGGAGTTGCTACCTCTTGGTCACCTTGGCAATCCTCCCACTGGTCTACGGGCTGCGAAGCCTCTCGATCCTCTTGCCAAATTCCGGATGGAGTTGGTTCAGATGGCTCACTCTCGGACGGGTGTAATTCTGTGACCGGATATTGGTTATTATTAAACGGTGCAGCCTTCTCTTCCTCTGATGAAGAGCGCTCTCCATTCCCCTTTTCATCCTCCTCTTCCCCTTTAAATCTGTGTATTTGATTTCTATGTCTCTTAAGAACCTTATCGCTATTCTCTAGTTTCACTAAGTAGGCAGCCTTTCCAAATTTTTTGCAAATTACTCCTTTAGTCCATAATGTGTTTTGCTGGTAGTTGGTTTTAACCAAAACAACTTCGTCTACAGAAAAGATGGCATTCCTATTGCCTTTGTAACCGTGAACCTGCGAGGACTGTTTGTTGGCAACAGCGTTAGCCAATGCTGTATCGGCGGGCGACCATGACTTAGGATTTGCCAGATCAAGTCTACACCGTAAGTTCCTACCGAAAAGGATCTCTGCAGGAGAACGATTAGTAACGGAATGCTTGGAATTCCTATATTGAAACAAAAATTCATTTAATTTTATATTCAAGTCTTTGCTGTTCGTCTCTGAAATAATTAGCGCCTTAATGCTTTTTTTTATTATTTTAACATAAGCTTCTGCTTGACCGTTACTTGGGGGGTGGTATGTGGGTGACGTTATATGCGTAACACCATTGTCAGTACAAATTTTTTTAAATTCTGTAGAAATAAAGGATGTACCATTATCTGTACATATAGTATGAAATACTCCGAACCTTGACATTAACTCACATAATTTTTCCAAGACTACTCTAGTCCCGTACCCTGTGCTAACATCAAATACCTCTGGCCACTTAGAATATGCATCTACAACTACTAAATAAACTTTGCCTTTTAGAGGTCCCAAAAAATCTAAGTGAACCCTATGCCATGGCTCGGGGGGGGTAGGGCCAGGGGGTAAGAGTCGCGCGGGCC
>NJDC01043188.1:0-12178 GCA_002245475.1 Calephelis virginiensis | reverse complement strand
CACAACGGTTACCCTGCTTACGCGGAATTAGCAAAATAAAGGCTTATTTTACATCTGAAACATTGTGTTAGACACAAGAAGATTTGTTTCCACACATAAATCTACAATATGCTTACCAGCATCATTCACTCTCTCATCACCATAGGGTCCAAGAACGGCCTCGTAACCATCCCGTCGCGTCCCCACCCAACCATTCAAGTCACCACAAATAATCACTTTTTCATTTCCTTCAACCATATCCAGAACATCCCTTACAGAATCCCAAAACTTTTCCAGGTCACGAGTCACCGACGATTTAACCGGAGCATAGGTTGCTACCACAAAAACTCGCATGACTCTTAGTTTAATACGGACCCAGAGTAGTCTCGGACCAATCAAACCATACTCTTTTAGGCCTGAGGCTAAGCGAGACGATAAAATGATACCTATCCCAGCGCTGGCGTGATCGCTCTATGGTACACCAGACCAAAGAGCCAACCTGCCACTGGGAAGATTAAAAGTATCACCTATCATACCTTTTCGCTTAGTCTCCGTTACACACAGTAAATCCAGGCATCTCATCCATTACATCAATCAATTCATTCATCTTCGCTTCCATTCCCCCTCTCACATTCCACGTGCCTATTTGACACTCTCTACTCCTCGGTTCGCCTGTGCGGGCCTGGCGTGTTGGGTGGCGGCCCCCATCGCCGCATCTGCCTCTTTTCGTACCGACGAGGGCGGATCGGTACACGTCGCCTCCAGGGACCGCCCTAACCCGCTCTGCGGTACTTTTTAGGGCCAGAATTGCAGTCCAATGGACTGGCAGGGGTCGCGACTTGCACGCTTCTGGTCAATGACCCCAAAATAAAAAAAAATTAAAGACAATAAATTAATAATGTACAAATAAATTTTAAAATAAACTTAGGTAATAAAAAAATTAAAACTAAATTTATTAACATAAAAATTGCCGATGTCGCATCTAGTCATAATTATTGTGATAATGTTTATCCGTGTAAGTAGCGGTCAGCCTTTTGTTCACTGTGAACCTGTTTGTAAAGTCGTAACGAATATTATTTACTACCTTACCTTATTTGTATGTCAACGTAAACTAAGCTTGTAATTTTAATGTATGTGCAATAAGATGTTTAATGTCTCAGTAATTTAGTTGTATAAATTCTAATGAGATTAAATAAAATTCTTTAACCATATTTATTAACTTAATGTGCCATCTACGTTGTTTGTAATTTTATCAAGTGATAAAGATTTTGCTTTGATGTATTTGTTATCACTGACTATAGGAATAATCAAGAACAAGCAAAGTAATTATTTTCGCAAGACATATTGCTTTCGAGAGGTCCGTTTTCCTTCTTATCTTTCTTTTTTGAATTTCTTAGCTCTTTTCTGTTGAATTTATCAAAAAATAAATCCGTTTCTATATTATCGTTTAAAATGTGTTCATCTAAACTCTGTGACATTATACCTAACTTTTCTGTTTTTTTCTTATCCTTGTTTTTACGTTTAAGAACATCAAAATTTCTTTCCCAAAAACCTTTTTTTCGTTACTTGGCAATGCTTTTGAGTTTTTGAACTATCATTGGCTTCAGATTCGTCTAAAGTGACTAGTCTTTCTATATCAACAATCATAGATTTTGACATCTGATTAATATAATTCAACTTCTCTTTTATTTCTTACATGTTTGTGCAGGGAATAGTGTGAATGGAGCGTTGGGTAAGCTATTCCAAAGCGAGGTTTTGAGTCAAAAAGCTAGACTCGCTTTGCATAATTCTGTGCTTATTCCAACGTTATTGTATGGAAGCGATAGTTGGGTATGTCAGAAAGAGCATGAAAGTAGGATAAATGCGGTCGAAATGAGAGCACTACGGAAAATCTGTGGTGTAACGCTCGCTGACCGCATTCGTAACAGTGAGATCCAAGAAAGAGTGGGCTCGAAAGAAAGTGTTGGTGTTAAAATGCGAAAGGGCATGCTCCGCTGGTTCGGTCATGTTGAAAGAATGACAGATGAAAGATTGACAAAGCAGATATACAATGCGAATGTGGATGGATGTAGGTACCCGGGGAGACCAAGGCTGACATTTCACGATCAGATCAATCGGATATTATCCGAGGGTGGTGTCAAGAGTCTCCGAAACCGGCGTGTTTGTATGAAAAGGGTTATGAATGTGAAGGAAGCAAGACAGGTTTGTCAGGATCGTGAGGTCTGGCACTCGATACTCTATGCCTACTCCTTAAGGGACTTGGCGTGAAGATATGTATGTATGTATGTATGTATTGTGCTCTTTAAACTTAGCTAGTTTTAATACATCGACATCGTCACTACCTCTTGTTTTGGTTGCTTGCTCTTGCTTCGCTCTTGTTTGATCTTTATAAAAAGCACTATCGGGATTAAGTCCGTTCTATGTCATTAAGATTAGGTACTATAGGCTTACGTTCTTTTTCAATGTCCTGCACTTGTGCAGCTAACTTACCTGTTTTTTTTTATTATATGAGATTACTTTTTGAACTATTTAAATCGAACAATGTATTCAAAAAATATTATAAAAATTACTAGATTAGGATGTCATTATTTCATATACAAGACTGTTTCAATGCCTTCACATTACTTTCTGAATAATTTGAATCGAACAATCCATTCAAAAGATGTTACGAAATTAAAATTTATTCTTAAGAAAATAGTGTACGTAACTAAAAATTACAAGACACGGACGCGGTGGCGTCGCTGGAGCTTATATTACACTAGCAACCTGACTCGTCCTCAGCTTAGATTTTTAATATAGATAAATAGGTATCTATAATTAACTTAAGTGTAAATTTTATTGACTTATATAATCTGTATTAATATTAAATAGGAAACATTTATTTGTTAGTTTGTATGGAATAGTATCAAAAATTCTTTTATTATTGGAAGTTGACATTATTCCTGATGAACATAGACTACTTTTTACTACGGGATAAGCGCATTCCCAAGGGACAACAGATAAAATGACACCGGGCAGTAAAAATTATCCTTCCGTTCTTACCTATTTCACTTAACTTTTGAACAGCTTAACCGATTGGGTTGAAATTGTATATAGGTATTTGATGTTTTACTGTACGATTCAAATTGGACCCAATAGGTGAAGCTGCTATCAGATTATTATCATCTACGCTATAATGTTAAATAGGAGATTCCATTGTTTGTACTTAATAAGCTCCGAAACTGTTGGATCTATTAGAAAAACTTACATACGTCATTTCTATGAAAAAATAGAAATTCGTCCGCTCTTACATAGTCGGGATTTTTGCGAGTTACTCATAAAATGCTAGTCAGAGGTCAAGAGACATGCACCTTTTTGTCATAAGTATCATTTCCATATAACACGTACAGTATTGAGAGAGATATTTCGTTTGATTACTGTATTAAAAAAAAGAGTAAAAATCTCTGTGGTGTAAGAGTTTTTGCGAAAAATCTGATTTGCTAATAAAAAACTCTAACAAACTAAAAATAAGAGTAAAACAAAATTTTATTTTATTTACAACAAAAACATATATATATTTCTTTATCACTGTATGTATAAAACATTACACACGAATACAAATAATTAAATAATAATGGCCACATTAGATACCTACTTATCCGATCTTACCTAACTTTATTAACCTCATGAGTGAATTTAATCGCCTCTGTGGTCTAGCGGTCCGGGTGTTGGACCTGACTGCATGAGGTCCCGGATTCGAATCCCGGGTCGGCCAACAAAAAGAAAATTGGATTTTTCCAATTTTCTAATAAAAAAAATGTTGGTCGGGATTGGAAATGTACCCGGTTGGCGGTAGGCTTGCCACCTATCACATTGTGGGACTTAGTGTCTTCCGGCTAGTCGTGGGTGCCATGGTTGTACCTCTGCCTACTTCTTCGGGGATATGGGCGTGAAGATACTTTTTTTTATGAGTGAATTTATAGTATATAAGCAACATAGAAAGAAATAAATCCTACACCACCATCTATTAAAATCTCTTAAAACTTTTCATTGAACTGTATAGGTAGCCAAAATATCCTTTCGTCGTATGAAACTGTGATTGGCTGAAGAAGTAGCTCAACTTTATTAATATCCTTCTTTGCAAGTGGATGATGGCATCGGTACCAGAACAGCGTGGTAAGTTTATTTGAGTTTTTAATCAAATTCTTATTAGTTTCTAGTTATTATTTTAGTTTGTTATTCCTTTGTTTGTTTTGATGCATTTATCCTTATTACACGATGATACTTGGTTTTAACCTGCATAAAACCGAGATATCAATAATAAAAGCCTTACATTGTACTAGTAATACATGAGTTCTCAATGAAGTGGGTGTACTAAGTGTACCCATTGTAATAAATATACAACATCAAAGACATTTATACTACTTTGACTAAATTTTAAAGTTGTTTTGCTAGGTTTGCGAGATAATCAATCACAGTTGTCCTAGACCAATCGTATATTGATTTGTCAGATGAAGAGAACGCAACAGAGGTTCGGAATTAAAAATACAAACTCTTGAAAAAAATGTGTTCTTCTGTTGTACCTCAGAGACTTAATTTCGGGCGAATAGAACAATCACTGTGACAAGGTGGCTGGATAATAAGTCAGTTTTGGTTACACAAACACAATATGCCACTTCTTCTCCAGACTGTTGTAGAAAGTGGTCAAAACGCAATAAAAAGATGAGCTGAGATCTTAAGTCGCCCAGAAGTTGTCAAGAACAATAATCAGTTCATGGGGGCATTGTCATGGCTGAGAGAATGTTGTCTGTGTGTCCTGCACGAGCGCGATCCAAGAAATGGACATTTCGTTTCATTACTCATATGGTGGATTTAGCAGTATCTAACTCTTGATTTCAACTCAAGCGCAACAACCGCATGAAAATGATTCCTCAACTAAGAGCATTCTCACATTCGTATTATCATTGTTAATAAGTTTTTAAAGTTTAATTTAATTTAACGCTTTATTTATTTTATAAAGAGATACTGTCTTTGCTGACTGTGACTCAAAGTACGAAAGTATATGTAACGAAAAGAAGCAAATCTGCCGACTGTGATTTCTGTAAGAGTTAATGAGACTTTACTTGATAATTAAATATTCTGTTATTTAAATTCAAATTAGCTTTTATTACGCAGATCTATACAAAGAATCTTGTAACGCATCTATATAATTTATAATTTTGTAGCTTTAGAAGTGAAATTAGAATTTAGTCCGAACTTTAGATCCGAATTGTTTTGAAGGTCAGTAGAAAAAAAATATTGTCACTTTGACATCGGGTTTACATAAAGTATTGCTTTAACGAAAAGAAAAAAGTATTCTTTACAATATGTTTAATGAATTTTAATTTACATTTAGGTTCATTTAGTTTAATAATAAATTTCATAATAGTAAGTTCTATATGTTTCAAACTTCTAACTCACAAAAAAACGTCCGATCTTCGGCGACTCTACCTTCGGATGGTCAGGTAGCCAGTAAACTTAATTTTGCTGGAGACCTAACATCCCGGCTTCAGGTTGGCAATGTACCATAACCACTTTTGGAGTCGCTAGGTGGCGTGAATTTCTTACCAACAGGAAATACATCTGCTTTTTTGCCTTTCAAAACCATAAAACAAAAGAAAATCTGCCAATATATGATTATGTAAGAAAAACTTATTAGAATTTTACTGCCGCTAAAACGCCAAATATCACAGGGATATGTACTTGGTACAACTGCACTCACCCACGAATATTGTTGACACGGTCAGGTCAATATCCCAATATCAGGTGAACCTAAACACCCTTGCACCCTACGTTCCTCTGGCCCTAGATCCCTATAAGCCCTAACATAAGGTGTAATAAAATACATATCTCTGTCTGTCTGAACTGAAATGTCTGAACCAATAGACCTAAGTTAAAACAAGGTAGGTGGTGAAGATATGGCAATTTTCTCAAAGCCGACCTAATAGGCTCACTTGACCATTTAGGGACTTTAAGTAGTCTTCACCACATCGAAAGGTAAATGAGACGAAAACCAAGGTTTAAAATTGATTATTTATTCAAATGTTGAGTTTATCACATTATTGTTATTATTGAAGTTTTACATTTGATACACTCTGCCTGATCAGTATGGGACTTGTCGTGAAGATATGTATGTGTTTCTTACACCAACACACACACTGGTTTGTGCATTCCAGGTGGGTAAGTTATGGATGCAGCATCTTTAAATGTTGAGCCAACCGAATGCCAATCTTTGATTTCTGCTGGTTTCTTCTCCTCCGTGTCAGCAGCTTTACTCATTTATTTTATTTCATCCATAGGTGGTGTTAAGAGTTTTCCAAAACCAGCATATTTGTTTTTGAAAAGGGTAATGAATGTGGAGGGATCCATAAAGGTTTTGAAAGGCAACGATCGTAAGATTTGATAATCGATACTCTTTGTCTAGTTCGTTAGTAACATGGCGTGCAGACAGACATGTATGTGACAAACAAAAACCTTTATAAAAAAAAATCTAATAAAAATAACGTTGCTTGGGATTGGGTATGTGCCCGGTTGGCAATAGTCGTGGGAGCCTCAGCCACTTCTTCGGGGATATGGGCGATAAGATACTTTTTTCCGTCAGGGGTTAGTAAAATGTACTGATACACTAATACATGAGGTTAGTCCGGGTCCGAGTATAATAGACCATCTGATTTTCTGCCAGAGAGCTCGTAATAGGTGAGCACAAGTTAAAATATAGGCCATTACCAACAAAATACTAGTGGTACAGTGCTATGCCACAAACGTAGCCGGGATCCACCGCCTTACCTATTCCTGCCACCGTAACGTCAGTGCTTGCCGTTAACGTGTTTCGGTTCGAAAGGTTAAGGTAGACGGTAAAGTTACTTTTGCTCGAGGCTTAATATCCCGGCCTCAACTTGGCGATGCACCATTACCACCTTTGGGGTCTCTGAGCGGCGTAAATTTCTTACCATCAGGTAATCAGTCTGCTTGTTTGCCTTCCAATATCATAAAAATATCCTCGAAGACATAGAGGCACAACCACGATTAACCGAAGACCCTAAGTCCCACAATGTGATAGGTGGCAAGCAATTTTTTTAATGTGAAATTGGAAAAAACACATTTTCTTGTTTTTCCCCGACCCTTTAAATCTAATAATTATATCAATCATGATAAATGATATTTATCCATGTTGAACGAATTCAGAAATCTCACCGTATCTTAAGAAGTTGTAGTAGTCACTTTAGTGCAATGGTCAAGTATAGTGGCTTTACGATACCTACGTTACGATAGATCATACTATAATTGTATTGTGTTGTAATTGAATAAATTATACCTAATCAAAACTAAAATAGTTCCGGGCTAAGCCGAAGATGGTGCCAAAAGCCTCTAAAACCGGCGCGCTTGTGTGAAATGTCTACAAGGAATCGTGACATTTGGCACTTGATGTTAACTGCCGCCCACATAATAACTTGCGTAAAGATATCTATGTATTAAAATATGACGATTACGCATTGGTCGCAATTGTTTCCTGTAACTCTCCATTCAATACTTTATTTACTTTGTACCAGCATAGACGCATAGAAAATAAAATTGATAGAAGAAGGCGTTACTTTGCGGAAATCCATACTTAAGTCCAAATAAAATTATTTAATTTGCAATTTCCCGCCAAAAAAATTGCAAATTAAATTAATTTTATTTATTTAATTATTTTTTTAATAATTAAATTAATTTTTGGCGGAAAATTGCAAATTAAATAATTTTATTTGGATTTAAGCATAGAAAATATTTTTTTAAAACTGAATGAAGTGTTTTATTTAGTGTGAATCGAAAACTACTAACTAGTAAGATGTTGATAAAAAAGATGTGGAATCATTTTTTATCTTTCAAAAAAGAATTATGGAATCACGACTTGGTACCCAATGAAATGGTTGGAGTCGGTTCTTGTAGTTTTAATGCGCTTAATTATTATATTTAGCGTATTTGCTTGTCTACTTTCCAATGCCATAGAAAACAAATTATATCAATAAGATAAGAATTAAAACGAATTAAAGAAGTCGTTGACAACAATCTGTATCATTAGGATATTAAAAACTAAATAAAAAGTCTTTCTTTTACATTAAAGAAGATTTGGCTTTTATATTAAATCGCCAATATGATCGTTCACAATCAACTGAAAGCAAAGTTCAAGAAATAAATTGAAAAAGAGGAAACGCGCTTTAAGAAGTCACCGTCTATAATGCCCGTGACTAATTTAATCAGGCCCAGGAAACGCCAGCTTCAGATAAATTAATCTTATTACTAGAATTACGGAATAAAACCGTATTGCTGATTTCAACCACGTTTTCAATTTCTTTTTCTTTTATAAATAAGCATTAAAGATAATTTGTTTCGTTGTTCTAATGGCGTCTTTTTTATCCAAACTGTGGCTAAAGATTGCTGGTTTTTACGGCCAATATTAATAACCACCAGTTATTTTTCAACAATTATTTTTTTTTTTTAAATAATATATTTTAGCAGCATAATTCTAGAAGGTCTATTTTTACATATAGTAGGTTATTAATATTTGTCGTTAATTAACTTGAAAAGAGAGGGTTAACAAGAGATTTAAACATTGTCACTTGAGCACTAACAAGGTAATATTATTAAATTATTATAATATTATGAAAATAACTAGGTACAAAGTTTTACCAAAATGGTGATAATAATGAAGGGTACAGTGCAACCAACTAATTTATTTCTTAAATAAACAGTGTAGTGTGACGTTTATTACTTTAAGAGTATCAAAAAAGCAATATAAAGAAAAAAAAATTTTCAAAAGAAAAAATATTAGTTGTGGGTATTTCATTTTTGGTGCATGACATGTCGTTAAATAGGGGTTTAATTTTGATTTTGGTTGGAGCGTTATCATAAGCTCCTTAAAAGACAACCTCATGACGTAAGTCACAGAATTGATTTTAATAGTGAACCTTAGCAACAGGGAAAAAATACTTCTTTATGCGTTCATGGTAGCGCATCTGTACAGATAATTTGTTTGCATTATATTTATATATTACGTCATACCGAATGAGCCGCATTCTGGGATACTAACATTCAAATCTTATTTTTTAGGTACCAAATATATTATAAATATTTATTTAAAATGTTCGCAACTTCTTCAGATTTATTCATATCTATGTGATCAGTTTTCACAGTAGAAACTTCGATATTACTATTTGTAAATTTATTTAAATCATAATCTTTTCCGATTTCAATGACATCAAATACAGAGCGAATAAGTTTTATTGGTGACTGTAATTTTTTAATTTCTTTCAGATTGCTATTTCTAATTAACACTATCCTATTATAATAGGACTTCAGTATTGTTTTAATGTAACTATTTGATTTTTTTGTCTTTATCTGTACAAACGTTATAACAGTAGTCTATTTTTTCATCAAACTGCTCAATTTTTTTTAACTCATCTAAAGGTATTTTAGCGTGTTGATCTATTAAACGGTAAACTTCGACAATGAGTTCCATCTGTATTTCATTTTCTCTTGTAGAATAAACCTTTGACGTTGCAAGAGCCTGAAGCCATGCAGGTGAACCGTCTAAGCAGAAATTGTCCCTTTAAAACCTGTAAAAATATATTAAAGACATCACGTACCTGTCAGTAAGGAAAAATCACAAGATGAGAACATTTTTTATGAATACAAATCTGATATTTTGTAAAAATAATGTTTATCAAAAGAATCTTAAGAAATAAATAAATATTGCTGGATAAGTCACACATATTGAATCTATCCCCAAAGTAAGCAAATTGTATGCTTGTGGTGTTGGTCAACGATTCTTATAGAGAGAAATGCTTAAAAATATACCAGAATTAATTTGAAATAGTACTATTTAAATTATACGCTTTGGCTATATTCGTCAATCTTCGGATATCCGAATGTATTTTAAATATATCTAAATACAGAGTTGTCATTACATAATTAATCATTTCGCTTAAATTTAGATTAGGTCAACCAATTTAAAAGTAAAAGTGTAAAAATAGTAAAAAGAGTAAAGCCGAAGCGAATAATTAAATAGTAGTACTATACATTTTCATTACACAAATATCTGACCCACGTCGAGAATCGAATTCTGCCTCACGTTTGGTCGGTGGATTAAATACATAGCATCAAAACAGTTGGACATTATAAATTGATATTTCTGTTTTTTTTCTAATGGCAAAATTTTTATTTTATTAGATTCCACTTCAGCTTTGCCCGCGTACCAATTTATACTATTTAATCATTTCAACACATATGTTATTCTAATTTAAAAATAACCGTATACCTGTAGTCCAGGGATTTCCAAACTATTTTGTTTGTATTATTAACTATGATTTTTTCTGGATTCGGTAGACTCCTCCATGGCTAAGGGGGGATTGCATTGTGAGGCAATGCCTTACCCTAAAATCACAATACCCTACCGTACAACCCTAAGGATCCACCTGGATCACTTTGGAAATAACTGCTGTAAACTTTCACCTAAATTCATTCAGCAGTTTGTGTGTAAAAGAGTAACAAACATCCATCCATCCTTATAAACTTTCACATTTATTATATTAGTAGGAAGTGATGCAATCGACTTGTGTAGAACCGTTACTTTCAAAAATAAATATAGAATTTTTGAATTAATTCAATTCCATCATCAAGCAGCTACTAGTCTGGACCTTACCTATTCCTGCCGCTTAACAGAAACTGCAGCCAGTGATCTTTAGTTTTTATTTAACTGGCAAACCGGGTGTTTAGCTGGCAAAATAAGAATAAACTATTCCATTTCATTTGAAAAATAGTAAAGTATGGATACCTTCACTTTCAAGTCTCGCCGCTAGTAACAATGTAGGCCATGTTCCAAAACTATATCCCAGCCAGTTGAATGGTTCATCGGACCTTAGCATTGACTTCATGTTCTATAAATTGTAACAACACAACTAAAATATCTGATAAAGCTGTAATCATGATATAGGGCTATTCCTAATTGTAAGATTGGTCTTGCAACTTATTGTAATATTTTAGCACTGGTTTGGCTTTTGGATATAACAATCCTAACACTAATTTCTGTTATCTAGTAATTTAGGTTACCGGATCATTAAAAAGGTGCATTCAGTTATAAATAGGTACGGTGCAGCAGCTTATCTGAAGTGATCGGGTGATCCGCTTCATTATTATAACCGTTTTAATGTAAATGTGCAAACGCAGATATGTCTTTTTACATGCCGCAATGCATTTTCGAGTGGCCAGTAGCCTTGCACTAGTGGTCAATATAACATCTTCTGTAGATAACGTTTTTACCAAAAAAAGTCTGCCTGTTTATTCGTAAACTTAAAAAAAACTGTAGATAAGTTCTGCAAGTGTTATTAAATAGTTATAAATAGCTACCATTTATTAATTTATATTTTTATACAAAAAAACACTTGTACTGTGTTAAAAATGTGAATTATTTGGAAGTCTTACCAAGTGCCGACGATGGAAAATATCAAACATACCATTCATTAAATTGGTGTCGAAGTTTTAAATTTAATAGATTGCACACAAAGAGGCCAATTTATTTGTTATTTTTTTAACGACTACTTAATTTTTTTTGTATATTTTTTACGCGACTACTCAGCCAATAATTAATAAATTCAGTTTTTAAAGGAAGGTCATGACTCCAAGGTGACCTCATGCAAATTTGATTACAACGCAAGGATTTGTGTTAAAGTTACACTCAGTTAAGTGTAAATTTTATGTGAGTTATGAAATTGAAATAAAAAAGTTTTGTAAAGAGTCTCATGGGGCAATCCAATACCCCGATTTTCTTTCCTGAAATAAAATCATACATACGTACATAATTATGTTTTTATCAATAAGTGTCTTTTGAACTATACGTTATGAATGTTTCAACTTTGTCTGTACGAAGAGTGTTTTTTCAGAACTATTTTCCTAAAATTAAACAAAATTCAAAATAGGTGAATTAAAACTATTTACGACATAGTAAATATTATAAAAACAGTCTATTGTCTATCGTTATAAGAGATTGTCAAACATTCAAATTTAAATTAAATTTAAGCTCAAACACTGCTATTAGTTTTGTATTATGTCTAGACTATTCGGAACGTGCACGACACTAGCGCCACCTTGTACGAGGATCAAACTGAAAGTTCTTAGAAAATCAAAAACTAAGCATTCTAGCAAG
>NJDC01042757.1:248942-260848 GCA_002245475.1 Calephelis virginiensis | reverse complement strand
TTCATCGATGTAAGCTTTTACATTCGGATACAGAATTTTAAATTTGATTTTCTTATTATTTTTGTCATACTTGAATATATTTTTATGACTTGAGATACCAAAAGTAAAACTATTCATTTGTTTTCGACTATGTATAGGTACTAAAACAATTTATTCAATTCATTTTGGTACCAAAGTTTTCTCCAAGTTTACCTTTGTTGGAAGGCATGCTTACGACCGCTAACAACGTCTTTTGAGTACTTTTCTTAATATAAGTAATTATTTTTGGAGAAATGAAACAAATTGATGTAATCCAAAAGTATGCGAATTATATTCGTGTGTGATAGGTTGTTAGTTAACAATTTCAGTACATAGTAATGCTATGAGCATATAATATGCTAATCTATAAAACATATGATAAAAAACAAAAAAATAATGTCCCTCTTTTTTGTTAGAGTATCCTGAATGCAATTGTATGCACTATGCAGGATACTCCAAAAAAAAACGAAGATTATAAAATGTTGCTATTTTACTATTAAATGACCGCCTTGCTGGTCGAGTACACGCCTAACTACACTGACTAACCGCGAGGCTCGGGTTCGATTCCCGGCGGGGGCAGACATTTGTGTGATATAGTTGTGAGATACAGATGTTTGCATTTCAGGGTCTGGGTGTTTATTAAATTGATTCCGGTACTTATTTAAGTATTTCTATGTGTTAGAATCGTTGAATAACACCCATAACACAAGCATATATTTTGCTTGCTTTGGGTTTAGATTCAATTCGTGTAATTTATCCAGGGATACTTATTTATTTTATTTATTCTTTGTGAAATCACTGTATTAACAAATATTTCATTTGAATAATTTATTTGTATTATTTAGTTTTATTACTATTTTATTTTACATATAAATTAGTATTATTTTTAAGCCTCTGTGGTCTAGCGGTTCAGGTGTTGGACTTGAAAGCATGAGGACCCGGGTTCGAATCACGGGTTGGGCAACAAAAAGAAAATTGGGTTTTTCCAATTTTCTAATAAAAAAATGTTGGTCGGGATTGGATATGTGCCCGGTTGGCGATAGGCTTACCACCTATCACATTGTGGGACTTAGTGTCTTCAGCTAGTCGTGGGTGCCCTGTTGTATATTGTATACGTTGTGTTTATATATGTGTTGTTGTATAATAGCTTGTATATTAACTTGAAGTGATAACTTATCGCCTCTGTGGTCTAACGGTTCAGTTGTTGGACTTGACTGCACGAGGTCCCGGGTTCGAATCCCGGGTCGGGCAACAAAAAGAAAATTGGGGTTTTCCAATTTTCTTTTCAATTATAATTAGTCATAAGTCGTCAATAAGTCACGTTAGGGTCTTTGGTAAGGCGGTGGCCTCATTACTCAAGCTCATATAATGAGATTTGGCGGCACCGAGGAAATACACGATACGCTAATTTCTTTATGATTTCTTCATTTGTGCATTTTTACTTAACAAAATTGTACAAAATGCCACCAAAATTGACTAATTTCACCCAATATTAACACGAAATTCAATAATTATGAACAAACTTCGAACATATTTTCTCTCGATGGCGCCAAAACTCGTAGTTAATTCTTAAATCAAATGACACAGAAGTTTGTCACCACTTGATATTCTGTAAGCGTATGACATAATGACGAGTACACAGTTATTCCGCACCCCCATAAAGCCACCGACATAAGTCTGGAGCGAGATTTTAATATTCAGATAAGCTGTGGACTTGCGGAAAACCGAGCCGATCTGAGACATATGCGACGTCACGACACCCGCCAATATCCGATCGTGAATTGAAATATCTGACCTCACACCCTCCCACCCTCACCAGGGTTGCCATATTAAATTTATAAAACTAGCCTTATTTTTAAAAAAAAAATTATTAAATTAGCTATTTTTCAAGTACTTATATACTCGTAACTTGGTTAACAAATCCGACGCCAAAGTTATGATTATTTAAAATTCCAAACTTCAGCAAACCCAACTAATTTCTAAATTTAGATCCTATTCTGCATCTCTATTGTTGTAAAAATTACATTCTTATACACAAATCTACCTTAATCTAAGTTATTTAGATAGGAAAGGCTAAACAGATATACACATATACATGTTCAATGTTAACATCCAAATAGATAACATATACTTGTGCACATAAAATTTGTCCTCTGAAATATTTTAGTTAGCGTGGAACATACGCTAATAAATCAGAAATTTATTTATCACATAAATATCTGTCTCCGGTCCTTGAGAAGCAACCAAAACCAAAGATTAGTCTTATTAGGCTGAGACCACAAAACAAAAAAAAAACAATCTTTATAATCCTTTTTTGGAAAGATAGGTCATGATTTCGAGGCGGTCTCATAATTTATTATGATTTTTACTTAATTTACGAGTACATATACAAAAAAATTAAACCCCATTGTCCTTGGTCATATCATAACGCCTAAAAAGAAAAAAAAATATTTTTTTGTTGTTATTTGTTGTCAGAAGAATGTTCTTATAAAGAGGAAAACTGGAAAAATTGCAGGGAAAATAGGAATAAACATTTTTTTCATACAAACTAATAATAGCTGTTAATATCAAGCAGTACGAAGATCGCTGGGCCGGCTAGTTAGATATAGCTCACAAAGTACTAGGCTGATCTTGGACCACATTTGAATCGTACAATTTTTTTAAACAAGAAAAATCAAAACCTGTTCGCTATTGGCTGAGTCAGTGCGTATTAAACATACAAAAAGGTCAAATTGAAAACTTTCTCCTTTTTAGATTTGGTTAAAAAAAGTAAAAATATTGTATTCCGCCTGAAGACGGCCCAGGCATTACAATGCGTATTGAAGAATAAAGAATTTGATGTAGCTTCATAATCGATTCCTTCATTACTTTCCATGGCGTGAGTTGAAGATCTTTATACCATAATTTTTTTCTCGTAAATAAATATGTCGATATATTTTCCCTTTTGGCAACCCTGCCCCTCGCCCATGTATGATGGATAAGATATTGTCTGTCATATAACTGTTTGCGTTGGTTATATTATGTAAAAAAGTAGCGAGATTTCCTACCAGATTAAACAACCTAAATTATAAAATACACCCTCAGATTTTTGGATGCCTGTTTTATTTTGCTTTGATTATTTGAAATAAAATGTATCTTCGCTTTACTTTTTACATTTGTTCTATTTTTGAAGTATCTCCACGTTTATATCCCCGAAGAGAATCCATCTCACTCTAGAAATAAACATAAAACTTACAAGGAAACTACTATAACAAAGCAGGCAAGATCTTGGAAAAATGGTATGTATTTTAATAGGTCACTGTTCAATGAATATACACCTTTACAAGATTGGAGCCATAGTCTTTGATGTAGAGTATACACCAATGTAGCAGAAACTCCAAATTACGTATTACTGAAGTGCAAAGCTGTGGCAAACTAAAAGGCTCAGCATCTGTATCATCCAAAGACAACGATCCACACCAAACTAACACGGAAACCACAGGAAAACTTGCTGGATTTCTAGGATCAGCTGGGGATGGTTTGAAAAGCATTCATTCGCCTCTGCACAATGGTTTGTCAATAAAAGCTAAGTGCGATTGATTGCCCGCTTTAAGAAACTATCCCGAAAAGTTTGACAGAAGTATAATGATACTGATTAAACTCCATCCTCTTGTTTGTTAAAGCTAACCATCTAACATTGCTTTAAGATTGTAAGTTTGTAAATGGTTAGTTGCTGATGTTGGAATGATAAGCCTCTTACGTTTATATTTTTTTCGGCTTGCCCATCCTACAAAAGGAAACGAGATAGTTGCGTGCATTGATGTTATGAAGGTAGAAACTGTTATTAAGTTGACAGAACAGGAAAAGGTTACGAATACGGGAGCGTTGCCGAAATCTACCGTCCAGGTCAAGAATAGTCATCACTATAAATAGCCTAGGAATATTGTGAGATCTTAAATGTCTGTAGGTTTGTGTTTGTTTGTTATATGTAGGATCGTATCTATATACTCGTAGTATTTTCATATATTAAAACTACCCACCTATATAATAACATAATTTGATCACTTTGGACTCAGATTGGGACATAGATTTGTGTGATTGGTCTAGAGTTCTATTTACACCTACTTTTATAATAGCTCACTTCTTTATTTCTTTAGGTGGCATTCACGTTAGTATTTTGCCATTATTCAATTAGAAATTTGCATAAAATTTACCAAAATCGGGATCCAATTATAATTAGTCATAAATCGTCAATAAGTCATGTCAGGGTCTCGGGTAAAGTGGTAGCTTCATTACTCAAGCTCATGTAGCGCGATTTGGCGGCAACGAGGAAATACACGATACGCTAATTTCAATTATTATAAGATTATTAAATTAATTTGTGCACTTTCACTAAACAAAATTGTACGAAATGCCACCAACTCAATATCAACACGAAAATCAATAGTTATGAAAAAACTTCGATCATATTTGCTCTAGATGGCGCCAAAACTCAAGCCGTTTTAATAATAAAGATGGACTAAGGTCGGTGTAAAAATAAGTTGATATTATAGTCTGTATCACATTGCAATAAAGACTACAATCCATGGTTAAACCTTGGAGTAATTTACGCCACGTTTATTAACAAGACAGTAATAGTTTACTTGTTGTTAGGTTTCTACGTGTTATATTTTTTTTATCGCATAAGCAAAGCTGTGAGCAATAACTAAGCTAGATTTAGAAGATGAGGACGTTATTGTCGCGAGGAAACATCGCTTCCAAGATAGTCTTATCGCAATGTTCATTGAAACAAGAGTTACTCACCATTGTGTTGGTGTTATCTAATACATTTTTCTATTACGTTTCCTGCATTTGAATCTCCAATTTCATGCTCGCTTCTCCGCCACTAATGAGTGAGCGATAAGCAAGTGATAAGGACTGCGATAGCGGGTGATAACGCAGCGATAACGCAGCGATAACGCGGCGATAACAGTTCATTGGTAGCTCGCATAACTTTGACAGTATTGACTAGTTGTACTTAAACAGGAGTTACATTTTATGTGGGCAATTTAACCACCGCTTTTTGGCCTAGCATGAATGACTATCGACTATTTGTCATATGATTGTGAACTCGACCAGACGGATTTTGTCATGATTAAAAATAAATCTCCGCTCAGTTGAGCTCAGTATGATCCATCCTTAGCAACAATTTAACCAAATTGAGACCTACACTTAGAGTCATACCAGCAGTGTTCACCAATTCATGTTCAGCATGAAGTTTTTTTTTTATGATATTGGAAGGCAGACAAGCAGACGGATTTCCTGATGGTAGGAAATTCACGTCACCTAGAGTCACCAAAAGTGGTAAAGATTATCCTCCCAAACGTAACAACGTCAACAGCAAGCATTGACGTTATGGCGACAGGAACAGGCGAGGCGGTGGTACCAATCCGGGCACAGTCGCTAAAGTAGTAATAAAGTAGCCATTTTTTTTATTACTCTATGTTCAAAACCTGAACACCAATGAAAACTGATCCGTATCATATTTGTTGCAAAAATCTTCCATCAAAATCATGGTTACAAAGACAAATGACGAGTAGCCTTTTCTTCAGAAAAGACTTCAACAAAGACGGGGAAATCTATACGTCGCTGTATCTTATACCTTTAAATGAGCAATTCTTGTATATATAAATATATAATTCGAATCTCGGAATCGGCTAGGATCTAGCTTGGAATCATTAAAAAAATATACCGAGCAAAGCTTCGCCATACAGATATTGATTTTCTATAAGATAAAACAGCAAACAAAGTGCGACTTTTTTGACAGTTACATACAACCGTATGTACACCAGAGATGTTACAGGTGTATCGCTATGCGGCCGGGCTATTAGGTATAATGTGCAAATCACTACATACTATATAAAACAAAATCGATTCCTCTGTCCCTCTGTCTCTTTTTATGCTTAAATCTTTAAAACTACGCAATGGATTTTGATGCGCTTTCTTTTTAATAAATAAAGTGATTAAAGAGGAAGGTTTATATGTATTGTTACGACTTTGAGTACCTATATCTCGAAAACGAAGCGTCGTACAGCAAAACCCCAAAAACGCATAAGTAGGTATTAGGTCTACTATCGAACAGTGAAGAAAGTTCTCGAAAAGTCGTTGATAAGAGAACAACGTTTTCTGGAACATTCGCGGTCCGCGGCGAGTAGTACCTATACACAGCGCGCATTGTTTACGTATAGCGCCGCAGGTAATAAATCATGTCCTTGACGTAATCACCCGAAGATTCGGGAAGCGTCTATTGTGTTAGATTGTATGAGAAGTTTCTCGAACCATGGGCATAGCAGTATATAAGGAGGCATCGAGCCGCGACCCGCCAGTTCAATTTCGGAAGCGAAATCGAAGCGATCTCTACTAAGCGACAAGGAAGAATTATTTCGGCGAATACAGCGAGGACATTGGACCAGTGATTTTACTTAGCGATTCGGATTCTGTTAAGAGGATTTTTGTGGAAGCTTTCAATAAACGTCTTCTACGTTACAAACGGCATTTTATTACCCATAGCTCGTAACAGTATATTTTATACCCGTACGAAACCGGGGCGGGCCGTCCTTCTTTAATCTTTAATATTAAAATAAATTGTTGAATGTGTTGCTAAGCGCCTAACTTTCGAACGACTGGACCGATTTGGCTAATTCTTTTTTTATTGCATTAGTTATTGTCAGGAGAAGGTTCTTATGAAGAGGAAAACCTGGGGAATGGGGAATTGCAGGGAAATGGTAAACCATACTTTATTTTTTCTCGTACAAATTAAACGGGCGGAACGAATATCGCCGGGACAGCTAATAAATATTCCGGACACATAACGCAAACTGAATCTAACCCCAAAGTGAGCAAATATTTGTGGTATGAGTGTTTGTCAACGATTCTAATACATAGAAATACCTAAATAGATAACAGAATAAACTAAATAAACACCCAGACTCGTAAATGCAGACATCTAAATGTTTATCGCACAAATGCCTTCCCCGTCGGAAATCGAACCCGAGCCTCGCGGTTGGTCAATTGATTTAGGCGTGTACGATAACCCGTCAAGGCAGCCTACCAGCACATGGCAGGCCTACTCTTCTTACGGAACGGAACACGACAATGTCATTGTGGTAGAAATAGGTAAAACGTTGGATCCCTTTTTATTTTAAATTTGAGACCCAAAATCCCCTGAAACATGGTATGATATCTATGGGGTCTTTAAACCACAGTTGTCTGTTACCATTAGGGAGCCCGTGTAACAAATACATATAAAAAAGAATACTTGCATGAAGCTAGGTAAAGGCCGTATAATCTATGAATCAGTCCTAAATACATACGGAAGTTTCTACAACCTTGCTGTTTCAGAGATCGAACAACATGGCTGGGTTAGTTGGTCGAGTGGCTAGCGTACTTGCCTCACTACATCGACTTACCGCGAGGCTCGGGTTCGATTCCCGACGGAGGCAGGCATTTGTGTGGTGAACATTTAGATGTCTGCATTTCCGGGTCTGGATGTTATTAAATTTATTCTGGTATCTATTTAAGTATTTCTATGTATTAGTATCGTCGACTAACACCCATAACACAAGCATATAATTTGCTTACTTTGGGGTTAGATTCAATTAGTGTAAGTTGTCCAGGGATATTTATTTATTTATTATCTTATATTTTGACGACTTATGATCAGTCTCAATTACCAAACCACGTTACGAGGTAGTCTAACCCCGTATTGGTCCTGGCGCCTTTACAGAATAAACCACCTGCCTTCCTGCCAGGCAGCTCATAATAAGAGAGCATAGGCTTACCGTCACCAACACCTTGACATTCTACTAGGTGGTAGAGTTTCGCAGCAACTCGCCCGGATTGGTACCACCGTCTTACCTATTCCTGCCGCCATAACGTCAGTGCTTGCCGTTGACGTGTTCCGTTTCGGAGGGTAAGGTTGCTGGTAAACTTAATTTGCTCGAGGCCTAATATCCCGACCTCAGATTGTCGACACACCATTACCACCTTTAGTGTCTAGGCGACGTGAATTTCTTACCATCAGGAAATCCGCTTGCTTATTTGCCTTAGAATGTCATAAAAAATACTATAGCTTAGTAAACAGAAAGTGTTATTTTTTAACCAACTCTAAAAAAATGAGGAGGTTCTTAATACGACTGTAGTTTTTTTCTTGATATGTTTGTTACGCGATTACTCGAATTAATAACCAACTGATTTTAATAGTTCATTCGAAAAAGATAGGTCATGATACTGAGGTCGTCCCATATTAATTTCATCACAATCTGACTACTAGTTTTTGTGTTATACGTAATCAAGTTTAGATTTTTTACTTATCTTGACGACCTCATCCTTGATAAGGGCCCATTTAGGAAAGTCAAAATTATCATCAGCCGGAGGACGTCGACTACTGGACATAGAGCACCCTAAAGAGCACCACGAGTCACGGTCACCAGCCGCTTGTTTCCAGCGACTCCCCGTGACTTTGACCAGATCATCAGTTACCCAGATGAGAGGTCCTCCAACAGTATTCCTCCGGTGCGGGGCCGCCACTCGATAATCTTTCTTCGGCAGTGGTTGTCGGTTCTGCGCAAACCTGCCCATTACTTAGCTTAGACTTAGGCTTTAAACTAAATAAATAGGTAGGTAGGTAGGTACATAGAACTTTGATCCTTATTTCTATCGTTTTTGATTTATCAGTTATATCAAACTCTCTTCAAACTAATTGCACAAACGTTATCGAAGTTGATAGTGATGTGAATTACATTCATTATCAATGATATGATCTTTATTGCTGTTTATCGATATTCGATAGTTAATAAATACGTAATGCCAGTCGACAGGTTGGATTCGTAGAAGGCAACCCTGTGAGTTAGCGTGCGCGCGCACAGATCGGCTGGCAGATTGCCCCCGCGCAGGTGCGACCAGGACCTTCGTGACAATATAATTGTGCCGCATGCCTCATTCCACCTCTCTTAATTTATACCTAATAGTCAGATTATCGCATACTTTTTCACACGTCTCATTTACATTTAGACCTTAATCTCTTTCCAGAGACGGGATACAATAACGATATTCCTGCGATTGCGACTGACGATACTCTCCTTTTTAGTGATGCTTCTTGCATGGATTTTCATGGTCGATAAATTTCACGATATTTTTATATTGTTATAAAGTTTAAACGTAATGTAAATTCCGTTTCAGTTATTATCATATTCATGGTCGGAAAAGATAACATAAAGTTGTTCTTAAAAACGCTATATAATCTAAAAACACAATCACAATTTATAATGATGCTACCTAATTTTATTATCACGATGATCTTATATTATTCTACCATCAACCAGTTTGGATTTCGTTATAAAGTAACAAGTTGAATATATATTTTGGTCACTTTTTTTTCTGTTTTAATATTATCGCAAAGATTTGATCTTAGAAATAATATTAACTGGAAGAACAAACAATGAAATATTTTGACATTAGTTAGATCTATATCATTATAATTATTTCCTATACTTTAAAATGTTTTAATTAGTAATAATAAACATAATACACTCGTAATATTTTGATGCAGATTGTTAGATACTAGATTTTAATAATCACGTATCAGTGAGACAAACGAAAGTTCAATAAACAAGATCAGTTTATCAGATTTTCACGTTTTAATTTAGAGATAAACGTTGCGTTATACGTACATTTTTTACAGAAACAGAGATCCTTTTATTAGAATTTTTTTATTAGAAAATTGGAAAAACCCAATTTTCTTTTCTTGCCCGACCCGGGATTCGAACCCGTGACCTCATGCAGTCAAGTCCAACAACTGAACCGCTATACCACAGAGGCGATTCTAAAGTTTGTACATTTAATAAAAATGCATAGTTAAAGCTGTCCCGGGTGAGTTAGAAAATATAATTGATTAATAATAACACTAACAATAGTTAGTAGGTATTTAACGTTTGTGGCCAATTATACAACATCGTGTAATATAATTTTTTAGTCAAAATTTTTCCTTCATATTAGAAATAGGCATTTTATAAATTACCATAAATACTCAACTATGCAAAACATAAGAAGAGCCTACATTTACTTAATAAAACGTGTATGCCTATAATAAATCATATAACAACTAAAGACTATCATACTTTTTTGCTATACCAAAAGCAGTAAAGAGATCCTGTTGAAGTTTTTCACTATAAGCGTGAGGTTGGTGGATGTCAACGTGAGATGAGAACGCGTCACCCCCGATGGAAAGAGAAAACCATTGACCAGAAACATAGGTATGTGTTACAGGTTCGCCACTATTTCGAGTTCAGGGTGTTAAGTTTAATGTGCAAGTATACCGGCTACTCCACCGTACCGGAACATGACACCTTCAATATGGAGTCAGAAATAGGTAAGTCGGTGGACACTTACATGGGCAAGCTAGTTGGAAACTTTGTGTCAAAAAGGTGATCCTTTAAGTTATTGCCCTGTCAGAAGATTTTAATAAGACTATAGTATCGAAAAATTTATCGATGTTTTGTAAACAGAGCCAACACTAAATCTTAAGCTTCGTGCGGTATCGAAAGCTAGCGTCGAGATCCTGTTCAACGTATTATATTTCACTCTAGGCGTGAGGCTGGCGCATGTTACCTCTGCAGATTTAATTGGAGACTCCATATAAATTTTATGGCTAAACAATTTCTAATCTTTTCAAATATTTTAAAAGGCGAGAACATATTGGCTTTGATATCTCGATTTATATTACTGTTTCTTCTACAATAATGTTTATATGTATTGAATTAGTGCATTTCCAAACATGAGAGTTATGATGCGGGGTTTTGAATTATGATTTAATCGATTTTTCTTCGTATTGACATTCATTCATTTCATAAGACAGACAACAAGCACTCTTTCCTGATGGTAATAGACAACCATAGACATTACCGATTTCCTTTGTCCGAGATGTAAACGCTATTGTGCAAAGCTATCGACTACCCTATCAGGGGAAGTTATTTTCTACAACCAGTGATACTCTACCACCAGTGACCTTATTAGTAACGACCCATTTACCCACCAGTTACGAGCTCCTACGCAGACAGGCAGAAGGTATATTCCACTTAGGCGATGAAGATCATAATAAATAATCTGGACATATAAAATCTTGAAAGATTTATGTTACATTAAAGATAGTACAGAAAAAAACATTGAACTTAAAATGTTGCATTTAAATAGGACGCTACATTACCCAAATTAACTATTATATTACGATTTTTTATCTGTATCTTCGCTCATTATGAAATAATTACAAGCACGATTTTGATTTTGATTGTTTATACTATGGAATTTAAAAATACGAGCTCAATTTAAAACCTGTTCGTCTTAAGGTCGTACTCAGAGATGTCAATTATCTTTTAATCAGGCATTCAGTAAATAATTTCTATGCGAAATTGTCACAAATGGTTAAATTAAACGAAATTGTCCGTTCGTTTAAAAGCTATGACACCACAGGTAAACTCACATACACACACTGACAGACAGTGAAGGAAAGAACGACATTTTCTATTCGAAATTGTAACTTAATGACAGATTAAATGGTCAGTGACGTCTCTGAGTACTGTCTTTCACTCCTACACTTCGAACACTCCTTCTACTGGACAGTGACAAATCAATAACATGTAAGTTTGACTATACTCCATGGTCATATCTTAACCATCAAGAGAGTTTACATTCGTTCGCTGGCTTAAATGTATGTATATATATATATATATATATATATATGTACGTAGGTATCTACCTAAGTACGAGTATATAAGTCTCACCATAGATTTAGTATGTACAAGATCAACAAAGCGTGGGAGAGAGAAGTCCTTATCAGGTACAAATTGCCTTAGAGGAACAGAGAGAGAGAGAGT
>NJDC01042757.1:233083-244680 GCA_002245475.1 Calephelis virginiensis | reverse complement strand
TTGGTTGTGTCTCTGTCAACCTCGTCGGGTATATGGGCGTGAAGAAACTTCTTCTTTTTAGTTTTTATTATATATAATTTATTATACACCCAAGATGGTTTCTTACAAATTATATGATAATCGGCTTAGCGCTTTCCGTACTTGCGATGTGTTTAATTGTTTACTTCGACGACGTAATGTTGAATTGAATGTCGGTCTTGTGCAGTTTTAATGCATTTAATTAAACAGCCTGCTGTCTGTGGCTGTTTCTACTGCCTTAACATCAGTGCTCTCTATTGTAGTGTTCCGATTCGCATGATAGAGTAACAAGTAATCATAAGCATGATAGTTAAGATTGCCAACAAATTGCCTTTGTTCACCTTTGCTCTCTTATATCAGGAATAACGTCTGATTTCGTACACTATGACAAAACACAACATGTAACCTCATGAAAAGCTAACGACGTCTGTTTACATCAGGAAATACTTCGCTTGCCTTCATACGATATAAAAAGACACATCACGTAACCCTATCAGAGGCCACCTATGTCCATCTAGTATAAACCTCGCGTGTTCCATAAATCCCCAATGAACGTACAAGGACGTACAAATTTTGGCGTCTGAAGACGACGTCTGTCTTACATCAGGAAATCCTATGCCTTTATACGATATAAAAAGACACATCACGCAACCCTAACAGAGGCCACCTATGTTCATCTAGTATAAAATTCGCGTGGTCCATAAATCCCCAATGAACGTATAAATTTTTGGCGTCTGTAGACGTCGTCTGTCTTACATAGGGAAATCCTTCGCCCTCATACTATATAAAAAGACACATCACGTAACCCTATCAGAGGCCACCTATGTTCATCTAGTATAAAATTCGCGTGGTCCATAAATCCCCAATGAACGTATAAATTTTTGGCGTCTATAGACGTCGTATGTCTTACATAGGGAAATCCTTCGCCCTCATACTATATAAAAAGACACATCACGTAACCCTATCAGAGGCCACCTATGTTCATCTAGTATAAAACTCGCGTGGTCCATAAATCCCCAACGGACACACGTACAAATTGGCAAGCGATGGGATCGCGACAACCGCTTGTCTGCACCCCGCTTCGCTTGTTAACGCGGTTGAAAGATCGCTGCGATTTTAATGTCGCATCGTCGACGTCGTGACTGCGCCCACGGTCCGGCTAAATCATTATAGAATTGTCTATGGCAACAGGTACAATTGATTGCTGTGTTTTATCTATACTTGAGGAATGTTTTTGTTTATGGGACAATAAACAAAACAATTAACAATTTTTTTATCTTAAATTTTTGTTCAGCCGCAATTTGTACTTAGTATCTAAGCACTTTTGTTTGCATTTTTTATCTGTGGGCTGAGAAAAACATGAAAGATTCGTAAATAGTGTTTCACCGTTTACCACTCAAGAATGGCTGTACTGATTTTATTTTTTTACTAATTGAAAAATTCAAATTCATTATTCATTCATTAATCATTCATTCACTCACTCACTCATTCATTCATTCATTTGTTCATCCATACATTTATTTATTCAGAAATTTCAACTTAATTTGCACGTACTCCGCCAAGACAGATAGTTTGTATAGAAAAAAAATGTCACTAGTAATGTGAACTGAAACCGAAATACTACACTGGCACGTACTATTTAATTCTAAGAATAAATGAGACAGTGGTACAAGTGGCACGTCATCTTCTCAAGGGTAGTGACAAGTGAAAGCCTATTCTCAAATTGAATTATAATAGGAGCAGTATGAATGGCATGGACAAGACAGAAATCCATTATCATCGCAGTACTCTGCCAAGCAAACCTATATCTGTACTTTTATGCCTATGCAGGCAGGCAGTAAGGCTTATGAGAATTTCTAATCAAATACGGAAGACTTTTAGGAGGTTTAAATTACAAAAACCTAAAACTATACCCAAAAGAAGTATATAATTACTTACGTCATTTCGAATTAAACACTGCCTTTGAATTTCGATTAAAATAGTATTTCAATAATACAATGTGTCGATGCAAATTACGATTTTATTGCACACACAATAAAATCGAGATATAACAGTTAACAGTATTGAAATAATATTATTTTATCACAGTTCAAGCCCTGTTTGTCGCCAAATCACTGGAACAGTGTGGAACTTACCTGAAAAGAAAACAACATCATCAATATTGAAATTCTCGTCAAACTTTCATTGAAATGTGAAGGAAGCAAGACAGGTTTGTCAGGATCGTGAGGTCTGGCACTCGATACTCTCTGCCTACCCCGTAAGGGACTTGGCGTGAAGATATGTATGTATGTATGTATGTAACTTTCATTGAATATTTTATTTAAAATCTGATGTTTACTTTTCACCATTTTTTGCTAACAATAACAATATAACCTTGTTATACTTTTGTTTAATTTATTTCTGTAGGACTGTATTTAAGATTATAAAAATTGTTTACTGGTGCTACCACCAGTAGTCGAAATCCATGCCGGTAGTCGTTGGACTCTGTAGTCCATGCGAGTAGCATGGATTTCTTTTAATAAAAGATTTCACGTTTAGTCGAAAATTACCTATGACACAATTTTATCTATGTAATATTATATCTATATAATTTTATGTATGTATATAAAAAATCAATGTGAATAAATGATGCGAGTACATTCTTTCAAATGAAAAAAAAAACTTTTTTAAACCTAAGATATAAACCTAAGCTTTACAATACCTAAGTAACAAAACAACAAAATAGCAATATTTGTCCATGCGTTCACCTACTTAGGTAAAGAGGGACTCATTTTTATATAAAGAAAACAAAAGCAAAACGAAAGAAATAAAAGCTGGGAAATATGCATATTATGAGGCTAATCTATACATTTAAATATTACTGGTTGTTACGGATTTTGGGCGATTAAAATAATCAAACCCACAAATATCATAAATTATAATTTCTAAAGTATAATATTACGCATGTAAAATTCAAATAAACAAACAGTCTATAAATATTTGATTCAAATGAATACAGAAAGATAGAATTTTATCTACAATATTCCTTAAATATCAGAACCATGTTATTTTTTTTTAATGATGTATATTTTATACGAAACTGTATGATGTACAACAGTGATAAGTTAAAAATTTTGTGTAGTTTTCCTAAGCAAATCTTTCTTGATAATATGTTCCCTTTATAATCTGTTCTCTTTATGTCGACTTTGTGTTTTAGTGGTTGGTTGCTGGCTTTAACGTCGTTAGGCCTTGGGGTTGATTCCCGGATGGCACAAGTCAGAAATGTGTTTTAAATTTAATATAAAAACAACAGGAATTAGGTAAGTGCCTGGTTGACAATGTGTTTGTCACCTATCTTGCCGGAAGAATCTTCAGCTAACCGTGTATGTTCTGGTTCTATCTTAACCCAGGTTTTCGAGGATATATAGAAGATGTTCAATTTACAGTTCTTAATTCATTCAGGGCACCATGGACCTGTAGGTATTTAGCCAGTAAATAAATATCTGTTAACTGCTAAGTGCAATCTGGACTATATGTTTTATGATATAAGGTCGTTTTTTATTAATTGTGAAATCATCATAATTTGCACGATTACCATAATTTGTTTTCCCATGTCACGATTATGTCCTCCTTTTAAATTCTAGCCGAATCCAAAAAGACAATTCGATGTTTCAATTTCAATTAGAATGTATGTTTTATTTGATTTTTTTTTTGTATTTAAGTACGCTATTACTCGGCCATTTTAACCGATTTTAATTTTTTTTTCTTTCTTGATTCTGACGTGCCCTCATATCAATTTATTATGATCCGATTATTGACTTTTGAGTTATACTTAATAACGTCTATTTTTTAAATTGCTCATGATGTCGTCAAGATAGACGAAAATACTATTAACTAAATTATGAAATCACGACGTGGTATCTAATGACTCAATAATTGGAGTAGGTTTTTGCATTTTTACAGAACTGTAATTATATTTATTACTCAGCATCACTTCTATCATAAGAGCTTTATAACAATACAAAAAAATTTTTATGCAAAACGTAAAAGCAATCAATACCTGTCATAAAAACGTTCTGATTGATTTTTGAAAATCAACACGTCTTTTTAGATTACGATAGTTCCTTGTCAATGAATGTCTATGTTATAGCGGTACTATTTCTTGTATCAATAGCTGTTATGTTATTTTTTTTTATATCACATGTCTAAAAACGTATCGTAGCGAAGTAAAATACATTGAGCACGTATATTTTTTGTTTCATTCATTATTTTTTAAAAGAATTCTACAAATAAAAACGAGAACTATCAATATTAAGTTACATTTTTGCAAAAATATCGCAAAAGCTTTAAATTAAACATAGCTTATGCCGAAAGATAAAAAATATGTTAAAACGATAAGAAAATAGATTTTTCGCAACAAACTTTTGATATTTATCCAATAAATAACATATTATAGGGGGCAGAGACAAACCGGCGTTATCAAAACGATAGAGCCCGTATGGAATGGATGCTGATAACAAACTTTCGTAGGGTTGCCAAACATAATTTTAATATTCATCTAATAAAATTAACGAAATTTCACTTGATAAAATTTTACTACCAATATTTGTAAAGTTATGAACTGTTCCACCTGAATTTAATAGCTTATTAGCCTCAGGGCTACTATAACTACAACATTTGATATATTAATATAATTTGACACAAACCAATAAATCTAATCAAATGTGTTTTCAATCTTTTTAGTGGACATAGTTTAAAATATTATTTGAATTCGAAAAAAATCATCTTAAACAAATCAAATAAAATTTTACCCAAGACAAGTATTACTAGTTATTTCACTAGAAATAAACATCATCAATATAATATAATAAATTATAAAAATTGTACTTAACAAATAGATTATTATTATTTTTTTACTGTAAAAAATATGGGAATCAAACCCAAGCCTCGCAATTGGTCGATGTCGTTAGGCCTGTATGCTAATTCGTCGATCGCCGACGTAGTGAAAAAAAATTGTAAGCAGGATGTTGAAAGTTAGAATTGACAACCCTAAGCGTTATCCTGTTATGTAGGTTAGCTGATATTTATGTATCATAGACATACTGCCTAATGGCTAAAAAATCCACATTAAGACAACGCGTACCCCTAATCAGACAGTTATCACTTATCGCATAAAATGGCAAACTAATAAACATCCTTTTTAATTGACTGTTCTCATTATTAACGGAAAATATCTTATAAATCGTAAGATTAGCTTAATTGGCGTCTTAAATATGTTATTTTTATTTTTCTAAATATTGAGTCTTGTCACTTATGAAGCAAAAAACATTACTTTCCTGATTGTATTAACATCCAGGTCAACAATCATCCCAAAATAAAAAGAAATCAATAACCCTAGACCAAATTCATGCGTAATGTACTAACTACTAGTACTACTAAGAACCACCTCAATCACGTAACCACGTCAGCTTTCAAAGTATCCGCATCGAAATCGGTCTATTTGTTTTAGAGATATCTTACCGCAGGCAGACACACAGAAACATATAAAAAATAAGTTTATAAAAACACGAGTGGTATTTTTTGTCGGAGGTTTATAAATGGAGTTCTTGATAAAAATAACTACTAACTACGATTCAGAAATAAAATGGAATGTTGTAAATAAGACTTAGTAAGAAGGTACGTTATATTTTTTGGAATTTATATTTAAACAAAATAAACAAATATCGCTGTATAAATTAAGACATATGTGTAAAAATGTACGGTCATTTGGCTTCATATCATTTAAAAGTGTTAAACATTACCCGTCTTATTAATTAACGCGGAGTAAAGGACTCCGAAGTTTAACCTGGTATAATAGTCTTAATTACAATATAATATCAACTTAATTTTACTCCTGCGTTAGTCCATGTTTATTAAATAAGTATTACACAAATATTCCCTGAAATAACAGTTTCTTGCCTTAAAAACTTTTAATCTTGAAACGAATCAAAAACTAACTTTTCGTTTCAGTCTGGGTAATCAAAAATAAAAAAAATAGAAAAAACGATTTTCGCATTCACTCTCTAAAAATAGCACCTATTTAAAAAGACCTCGCCCCAATTCACATACAGCCTTAAAAGGCGTAGGAGAGAAATGTAGGGTCGCTTTTATCAGCCAAAACTCCAGATTGCCCACTGAGATACCGAACACGATAAAACTGCAGATTCCTTGTGCGATATACGATAGAAAGCCAAGATACCGCGCCTCCAGTATCTCCTCGTCGGTAAAGAATACCGTTTGTTAGCAATCTGGATTCAGAATCTTATTGTATACCTACTAGTGTTTTCGTTAATGACATACATGTCTGTTATACAGGGTGTCTAATATTATGCATGTCAAAGTTTTTGACTAATGCCCGATTCCTATATTCAAGAACCGAATTGTTTTGCTTACGAAAGGTAGCTTTTTGTATGAATAGTAAAAAATCTAACTACAGTCGTTCGTTCTCGATAGTTAACTCAAAAAATTTTGAGTAATTATGAGTAACGCTTCGTCACTTTTCGGAAAACTACCAATGGTAATCCTAACGGATTACGGAATGGCAATTGTAGGAACGAGCTTAAGAAACATAAACTTTAAGGACAAATATTGTTACTGAATATTCGTAAAACGTAAAATAATAGTTTTGTTGAAAATTTAAACTTGAACTTAATTATTTTTGTAAAAAAATGTTTAATTAAGAGGCCAATTTTTGCAAAAAATGCTTAATTTGTTTGGGTTTTAAATAATCTAAATAAAAACGAATGCAAACCGTACATTTTTAAATAAAAAGGTACGATATTTTAAACAAACGGCAAGAGCTTCCGAATTAAATAAATTAGAAAACATGATTTTAATACTTAAGTCAATTACTCTTACAGTAAAACTAGTCACATAATAAAAGCCAAGCAAAAATTAAAAAAAAAACTTTAGAAAATACGTTTTAGCAATACAATCAATTACATAGACAAAAATTTATAAAATTGATCGTATTACTGATTCAAACCATTTTAATAATAAACATAGACTAAAGTACTCCAAGCTTCAACCTAGTGTTCAACCTTTATCATACTGTGATATAAACTATAAAATCAACTTTACTCTTGCTGTAGTCTTTACTAAGTTTAGTTTAGGTCGCCTCTGTGGTCTAGCGGTCCGGGTGTTGGACTTGACTGCATGAGGTCCCGGGTTCGAATCCCGGGTCGGCCAACAAAAAGAAAACTGGATTTTTTAAATTTTCTAATAAAAAAAATGTTGGTCGGAATTGGAAATGTGCCCTATTGGCGATAGGCTTGCCACCTATCACATTGTGGGACTTAGTGTCTTCGGCTAGTCGTGGGTGCCTTGGTTGTACCTCTGCCTACCTCTTCGGGGATATGGGCGTGAAGATACCTTTTTTTTGTAAGTTTAGTTTAAGATATGTTGACACCCTGTATAACTATTTAAGCTGATATACGATTGCTTTTTAGATTAATATCATCAGTTCCATTATTTAGATAATAGTAGTTGGTATTTGTTTTCTTTGTTGAATGCTAATATCAGATCAGCTATGCAAATATCATTGATTAGTAGATCAGCGAAACTAGATATAACCGGGTCTGCTACGCATTATTATTTTTAGGGATGTAACGACCCCATCGCATGGTAGTGGGATCTAGTTGTTTCAACGGCTTGTTTTTATTCAATTAGTGTAATTATATGGTCCAGTTTTGTAACTTCTTTTCTAGACGTCATACATACTCGTAGCTACATACGTGCCTACAGTACCTATGTTTGTGTATTTGTATACATTTTTTTATAATATTGGAAGACAAACAAGCAGACGGATTTCCTGATAGTAAGAAATTCACGCCGCCTAGAGACACCATAGGTGGTAATGGTACGTTGCCAACCTGAGGCCAGGATGTTAGACCTGTAGCAAAAGTAAGCTTACCGGCTACCTTATCCTCAGAGCCGGATAACGTCAACAGCGTGCGCTCACGTTATTGCGGCAGGAATAGGCAAGGCTATGGTACCAATCCGGGCGAATAGCTGCGAAAATCTACCAATTAGTCTGAAGTCACGGTGTTAGGGACGGTAGCTTATGCTCGTCTTTTACGAGCTTTCTGACTGAAAAACTCTCCCGCTACAGGCCAGCGAAGCACTTTACACATCTAGGGTATCTAAAGACCACAGACATCTCCAACCATCAGGGAAACCGTGTTTACTTATTTTTGTTCCTGCTCTCTAATGCCAAAAAAAATATTTTTTTGTCACCTCTGTGGTCTAGCGGTTTAGTTGCTGGACTTGACTGCCTAAGGTATCGGGTTTGAATCCCGGGTCGGACAGCAAAAAGAAAATTGGGTTTTTACAATTTTATACCAAAAAACAACGTTGCTCGTTGGCTATAGGCTTGTCACCTATCACATTGTTGGACTTATGCCCGATTTCACCAAGAGCTCCTATATTTAGGGGACCTTTTAACGTGTTTTAGGGGATGGTTTTATATTGAAACAGTCCCATAAGTAACGTTAAGGGGCTCTTGGTGAAATCGGGCATTAGTGTCTTCGGCTAGTTGTGGGTGCCCTGGTTGTGCCTCTGCCTACCTCTTCGGGGATATGAGTGTAAAGATGTTATTTTTTTTATACAAGAGGAGGCAAACGAGCAAGTAGGTTACCTGATAGAAAGTGATCACCGCCACCCACGTGCATTCGCAACACCAAGAGTATCGCAAATACGTTGTCGACCTTTCGGTAACCGATTCCACAAATGTGTTATAATTTTTATAAAGTTATAACCTAACGTTTATCTCAACTTTATAAATGATCACCGTCACGCTTGTTTCTTTAGGATGTCTTAAGATAATAACACAAAAAGGGTTTTAAGATTAAAAATTGCAATTTTAGAAATCTTAAAACATTAATAATGATAAAAAACAAACATGGCTGTCCGATTTCCTCCAATCGGAGTCACAGCATCGAGACATATTTTAAAAAGCTTTTATTATGATCCCGTATATTTGGAATCTTAATAGGGTTCCATAAACATATAAGATAGCGAAACGATAATCGATGCGTAATCGATATTGAAGGCCAGCTGATATGTACTCGATTTACCGGTTTTATTCTTGTTGACATTGACGATTCTAACTGTTCGTACCTACCTTGTTTAATTAGTAACACTATTCCCTTCCGTTGGTCTAGTAGTTATTCTTCTAACCGACTCTAAAAGAAGGACATCATCAATTCGTCTATAATAATATGTCTTTGATTTTTTTCTTACGGCCAATGTTAATAATGTATTTATAAAGATGGATTTCAAGCAATCTAGATAGCTGCGTATCCGCCGGCCTATCCTATACCTAATTGCCATATTCATCCTGTCGTTCTGTTCGTTACTGATTATATTAATATATATTAATAATCAATCCTAATCCAAAACTTGCTATCCAAGATTGATATTTTGATCCATTTTTATGTTATCGCTTGCCACTAACATATCTGTGGACAGGATAAATATGGCAATTAGGTATGGGATAGGCTGCCGGATACGCGGCTATCTAGATTGCTTGAAATCCATTAGATTAAGATACATTATTAACATTGACCGTAAGTAGTTACTTGGTCGATAATTAATTAATTTTGATTGATCTTGCTTCAAAATGTAGGTCATAAGTAAAGGTAGTCCCATATAAATTTGAATAAGATCTGACATGTGGTTTTTGGGTCACAGCCTATAGGTATTTTTTCCAAATGCTAGTCAAAATCCGATATGTGGTTTTAAAGGTAAGTTTTCCCTGTTTGTCAAGATCTGACACGTGGTTTTTGAGTAATAATGCTAATTTGTATGCGTAGCTGACGTACTTTTGTTTATTGTGTAAATTAATGATGACACTCTCACGTCTTTTCCTGTGCTATACAGTTTCAGTGTTCGGCACTTGGTGAAATTCCATCTCAATGATTAAGTCTCTGGTCTTTTCCTGTGCTATACAGCTTCAGTGTTCGGCACTTGGTGAAATTCCATCACAATAATTAAGTCTCTGGTACACTTTTACGCTATTTTATTATTTATAATGAACCCTCATTAGATGATCGTAAGATGTATTTGTCAATCCTTCGAGCTATAAGAAACTTTGTAAAGACGACTAATGCCCGGTTCCTGTAATCAACGAAACGTAATCCGTAGGCTTACCTTTTCGTAGTTTGCTCAAAAGTAACGGAGTGTTACTTATATTTCCAAAAAAAAACAGGGTTAACAGTCGATAACGAGCAACAATTGCTAGCAATCTTACTAATCGTACAAAAAACTACCATTCGTAAACAAAACGACTCGTTTCTTTTTTTTACTACCATCCGTAAACAAAACGACTCGTTTCTTGAATATAGGAACAGGCCATAAGATAAACATAAAAAAACAGTATCTTCACTCCCATATCCCCGAAGAGATAGGCAGAGGTACAACCAAGGCACCCACGACTAGCCGAAGACACTAAGTCCCACAATGTGATAGGTGGCAAGCCTATCGTCAACCGGACACATTTCCAATCCCGACCAACATTTTTTTTAAATTAGAAAATTGGAAAAATCCAATTTTCTTTTTGTTGGCCGACCCGGGATTCGAACCCGGGACCTCATGTAGTCAAGTCCAACAACTGAACCGCTAGACCACAGAGGCGATAAGATAAACATTTGGCTTATATATCCGCTTTGAAAACTGCAATGCTTAGTTTCACAATATTATTTTGATGCAAGGTGGCAAACGATCATGCATTTTTTTTAATTCAGGGCGTAGAACTCTTAAAGGTCAATTATCTCTGATGACACCAATCGCTTGTGATCAAATACAATGAGTTTTATTTCTTATCGAAATATTTATATATTTCTATAAATTTTAAAGAAAGAAAAAAATTCGCCCCAGACAGGATTTGAACCTGTAACATTTCGTCTCAAGCCGACAAATGCTCTAACCAATTGAGCTACTGAGGATTCAAGTCCCGTGGCGAAATTTTTAATTCCTTTCTAACCCGTTAACGGGCGAAATTTTTTCTTTCTTTAAAATTTATAGAAATTTATCCCAAACACAGGGCAAGTGCTAAAATAAAAATATATTTATATATTTGTTTATCTTCTATTTATTAATAGTTTTATTACGATGGCGAATGTACTCTTATGGTGGCAAGGCTACTGTGACCGTTTAAAAAGAGTTTTATATCAATCAAAATATTTACACAAACAATGATCTTTGTTTTATTAAAAGAGTTTCTATGGGATAACGAACAAGGAGACGCTCTCAAGCGAAGTGTCAACTGCCACCTATAGGTCATTAGGCAGGTCATAGGTTACATAATTTGTCCAGGTCGCAGCAAAGAACACGATGATGACGAACACTGACGTTATGGCGATAGGCAAATAAGGTGAGATAGGTTCAGGCGGAACACGACGAGAGGTAGCACGGCGCTCTACAATATGATGTCTGACTTAACGGTTGGATAATCAGCAGCGGGCGATTGGGTTGTCATTTCCCGACTTCAAACAGTCATGTGTAAAATGAAATAGGTATTGTTAAAGGTGCTACCACGTTCCTGGGTTAAAAAAAAAGTGTGT
>NJDC01042757.1:208804-226031 GCA_002245475.1 Calephelis virginiensis | reverse complement strand
ATATGGAACGAGATAGACTTATGCAAAAGGTTCTAGGTTCACAGCCTCCAAGCTCAATAATACCATTACCATCTTTGACGTCTTTAGGCGCTGTGTATTTCGCACTTTTTACGAAAGATAATACGTGAATCCGAAATGGTTTGACATAAATTTTATCAAAATCCTGCTAGTACTTTTATTTTAGCACTTGCCCTGTACTTGGGTAAACTTTTGTAAATCTTAAAAAAACAAAAAATTTCGCCTCAGACAGGATTTGAACCGTAGGTACTCAGAACTGTGTATCTATAGGACATAACCCGCGGTATCAGGTAAGTAAAGGAATTACAAATTTCTCCACAGGACTTGAATCCTCAAAAGCTTAAATGGTTAGAGCACTCGTCAGCTAGAGACGAACCTCTGAACCTGTAAAATCCTGTCTGGGGCGAAATATTTCCTTTCTTTAAAATTTATAGAAATCCTACTAGTATTATATAGCCCTGATGATGCTTGTATAGCGAAACCGTTTGGCTAAACCATAAAAATATATTGTGGAAAGTACAAGTGTTTGTAAATAAATTGTGTCCTACTAGTAGTTTTTATTATTAACTGGTAAACTGTTTTGCCTACACTAAGACGCGCATTTAATTTAAAGCCATTTAGTGTAGCATACATGTAACTCCTTGAAACTTGTCACAGACAAAAATAGTTTAAAGTGAACAAGTTAGTTAGGCTGCCATAGTCACCTTAACGCCTAACGTCAAAAAAATTTAGGCAGCTACAGTCACCTGGGCGTTTGAGTGGTTAAGTAAGTATACTCAAAAACCACTAGTCGGATCATGATAAAATTAATATGGGACCACAATGGAACCATGACCTATCTTTCTAAAAAAGAACCATTAAAATCGGTTGACTACTGGTAGAGTAATCGCGTAACACACATACAAAAAAATATAGTCCAATTAAGAACCTCTTAATTTTTTGAAGTCAGTTAAAAACCAGCTTCTCAAAAATAGTCCATTCGGATACTGTCGATTGTTACCACGATAAGCAACATTCATATTTACGAGTACCTACTACGTCTGTGATCTGAATTAAAAGATTTTCAACAAGATAATTACACTAAATATGTGCAAATGGTTTTAAATTAAAATATTACACAAAGCGAGAACATTCTAATTATATTGGTGTTGCCAGGCTAAAGTGTTGCATTCATACTAATAAATTGATTATTATTATGAATGCAACACTATTTATTATATTTTTAATTTATGACATTTGATTAGTAGTCAAACAGGCAAACGGATTTCCTTAAGGTAAGAAATAGACGCCGCCTAGAGATACCGAAGGTGGTAATGGTGCGTTGTCAACCTGAGGCCGGGATGTAATGTCTCGAGCAAAAGTTATTTTACTGGCAATCTTATGTTATAAAAGTAAGTTACGGCAGGAAAGGTAAGGCGGTGGTACGAATTCGGACAGTTCGCTACGAAACTCTACCACATTTTCACTTTGTTTTTATTTTATACTAGCAGTTTCACGCAGCTTCGCCTGCGTAACTTGGGTTTTTCTGCATGGATTTTGATAAAACAAAGCCTATGTCACTCAGGGATAATGTAGCATTCTTAGGGTTAAAGAATTTTTGAAATCGGTCCAGAAGTTTCGGAGCCTATTTATTTCAAACAAACAAAAAATCAAACATTTCCTCTTTTATTACGACGTATTCTTTTGTTATTTTCGTGGCAGTTAAAAGCGTCCTAAATATAATACGTGATTTTGGACATGAGAAGGGTAAGGTAATTTTTAGGTTAACCATGTATTATCAGGGAGTGTAAAAATGCTTGAAAATCTAACACCCAACTAGTAGACTAAATATGATATAGGAAGGCAAACAAGCAGACGGATTTCCTGATGGAAAGAAATTCACGCCGCCTAGAGACACAAAAGGTGGTAACGGTGCGTTGTCACCCTGAGGCCTCGAGCAAAAGTAAGTTTACCGGCTACCTCACCCTCCAAACCGGAACACGTCATAATCATAATCGTCACGTTATCTATTCCTATAATATAAGGCTGTGGTACTAATCCGGGTGAGTCGCTGCGAAACTCTGCCACTTAGTCAGATGTCACGGTGTCAGTTACGGTAAGCCTATGCTCGCCTTTTATGAGCTGCCTGGCAGGAAGGCAGATGGTCTATTCTGCAAAGGAGCCCGGATCAACACGGGGAAAAATTTGCAGGACATCTAACTATAACGGGTGTTACCTCGGGCAAAATCGTACGTAGAAAACGTAGAATCTTACGGTCTAAATGTTATGTTGATAAAATTAAAATTAGTTACGGTTTTATTAAAGAGGTGTTAAATGTTTTATGAATATTTTTACATTCGACTGCGAAATGTAGATTTTAGTTTATCTCATTTTTTGTTGTCTACGAAATATATACGATACTAGGTCCGCACCTGCTTCGCACAGTTATGAAATAGACATACAAACCTTCCTCTTCAATTACTCTATTAAAAAAAACCGCATCAAAATCCTTTGCGTAGTTTTAAAGATTTAAGCTTAAAAAGGTACATAGGGACAGAGGAAGCGACTTTGTTTTATACTATGTAGTGATGTTACTAATTACTTTTGAATTTTTAGTGGTCTACGAAATATATACTTTACGTTATCGCTGAGCTCGTAAATGAAAATCTAAACAATAGATAAATTAAGAGTAATTTAAAAAAATATATTTTGCTATATACGACGATCATACGATAAAAATGTTTCTTTGTGAGTCTGCGAACAAGTATACGGCATTCCGGATGATAATAGACAACCGTGGTCTATAGACACCATGGATGTCACGGGGGCGTCGCTGTTTTGTGGCCGGATTGTTAGGCTTTACTGTGAAAGTCTACCAACTACCTTACACGCCGGACCGAAACTTTTCAGTGCTATTATGGCACTTATCTTCACGCGAAATCCCTTCCCTGGTAGGCAGAGAGTATCGCCAATTGTCACAGTTCTGGCAAACCTGTTTAGCATCCTATTATTATTTTCAACAGCTCGACATGCTTTATTGCCATGTACAATATTATGAACTTCGAGAGCAACCGATTTCCTCTTTTTTGGAGTAGGTCAAAAAACAGGTGTTAAATTTTGACCTTCAATATCAGCTCATACAGTAAGAATTATAACAAAATAAGAGTATGTTCACCTGGATTCACTATTATTTATGACAAATGTTTATTAAGTAGTAATTTGGTTGGAATCATTAAAAACAGCTACCAATTTTTGTATTATCTACAAAGTTGTTAGTTTTTGCTGTAAAAAGATTTTATTATTATCATTATTATATAAGTATCCTTTGTTGCAATAGCACAAAAACCAAGATAATAAGAAGACGTACATGTAAACATATATATAATATTAATTAACTTGAAATTAATTGTGGTTTAAAATCCGACTATCTGAGTTCTTGGTGCAGATAAGAGAATAATAAAAAACAATGATTCCCGCTAAAAATTTTCCACCGTTGGTAATTAACTTATCTGTTAACTGTAGGTTTGAACTACATCAAGATAATGAAATGATATCTAGAATGTAATGGATTAAACAGAAGTAGCGGGATTTGTACGGTAGGTTTTAATCAAAAGTATACTTCTATAAATTTTAAAGAAAAAATTTCGCCCCAGACAGGATTTGAACCTGTAACCTTTCGTCTCAAGCCGACGAATGCTCTAACCATTTGAGCTACTGAGGATTCAAGTCCCGTGGTGAAATTTTAATTCCTTTCTTACCCGTTAACGCGGAATGTGAACTACCATTAGAGCATTCGTCGGCTTGAGACGAAAGATTACAGGTCCAAATCCTGTCTAGGGTGATTTTTTTCTTTTTCTATAGTTCACAGGATAAGTGCTAAAGTAAAAATAAATCAAGAGTATAATCTAGGTGGCAGCTTTAAAATTCCTGCAGTAACAGTGACTTTTTTTATACAAAAGGAGGCAGACGAGCAAGTGGGTTATTTGACGGAACGTCATCACCGCCGCCCACGGACATCCGCAACACCAGGAGTATCACAGATGTGTTGCCGACCTTTAAGGAATAAGTACCTTGCATGTTCCTAAGTAATATTCGTTTGGGAATACCGCCCCCGGTAATTTATTTCACACAGGTGTTGTGCGGGCTACGAAATATCTTCGGAATCCCCAAGTTGTAGATCGCCACGCATCAAGATGATGGGCACGATACTATAATTTCTGACGCGAGGTCGGAGAGCGTACTCATCTACGTTCTTTTCTTGAAGGTTTCTAAGTCAAGTTCCTAAGTCCGTTTGGCGATACGTAGCTATCGTGTTCCGAACTGGAGGCCAGAGAGGTTGGTAGTCTTTCCTACGTAGTCTAGGATCCCAACTATCACAACTATAGGCGAAATAGCTACCAAAGTTTTTTAGACAACAGGATAAAGATCCTACCCAAAAGTTAGCGAGGCAACATTAACCTTTTTTTTTTACGGCAAAACTTGTTTCTTACACTTGGAAAAAGCTCTGTTTGCTATTTAAAACATAAAAATATTTAGAATGAAACAAAAATTGTAGATTTTAAAAATGATGAAGGTTTACCAAATGCTAAAGATGAAATTTAAAATTTTCTACTAGTCTTTAACTATAATTGTAGTATTAGGGTTACTACGACAGCGTAGCACTTTTAAACCATGATATGTAGCACTATGCTACGGAAGATGTTTCTTTAGAGAACAACTTATATAGATCAGTTCTGAAACTAGATGGTTATTAAATTTATTCTGGTATCTATTTAAATATTTCAATGTACTAAAATCGTTGACTTATATCCGACATGTACCAGATAAATTTTATGATTGTATATATATATTTTATGATAGTTAGATTAAATTTTCTAATAACTTTTTTGGGGGATATTTATCCCAACTGTAGTCTAGAGGTCCAGGTGTTGTATTTTTCTTTACAAGGTTCCAGGTTCGATTCCCGGGTCGGGCAACATAAGGAGAATGTGGTTTTATCCAATTTTCTAATAAAGAAATGTTGTTCAGAATTGGATATGTGCCCGGTTAGCGAAAGGCGATAGATAGCGATATTCAAGAAGCTTACTTGGCTAAGTAATTAAAAAACGAAAGTTCTAAGTATTGCTCATGAATTGGATGGCTTGACGTAAGAAACGAATAGTTAAATGTCGTACTTTGCGCAGCGCTTTTTCATTACTTAGCAAAGTAAGCATTTTAAGGCGGGTGTTAGTGTCTTCGGCTATCGTGGGTGCCCTGGTTGTGCCTCTGCTTTTACTTTTTCATTGTTATTCATTACATTACATATCTTTATTTATCTATATTACAGACAGAAAGCTAGTATATTAATGTTAAAAAAACACAATCTATACGAAATTTTCATTTGTGTCGCCGACACCTTATTTTGACAACTCGGGGCTCATATCTTCTACATGTGAGAAAATTTCATTAAAGTTTTGACATACACATCTTTAAAGTTACGCTACCCATCTCCATCACAATACGCCCTAGCGATCTGTGACAACACTGATAATGAACGTGAAATCTCTGCGGAGATAACGTCTCCCCTCTTATCTGGATCCGGGAGAGGGACCACATTCAAGGAGTTGCGTCACTTTTTATCTCCATCTACTGAACGTAAGATAAATTGGAAGATATATTCATATTCACACTTGAAATTTTACAAAATACTAGCTTTTTTCGATGGATTCAAATGCAATTACTGCGGCAGTAAATTTATAATGCATAATAATATAGAGATATTATTAGATACTGATATGTAACTGCTTGACCTTCGTGGAGTGCAGTCGAATTCTCCTGATGATGCTTCAGTTACGAAGCGAAACATACGTTGAGTTTTTAGTAGTGTGTGTATTGTTGGTGCTAATAAAAACAGTTTAGTGGTGTGTGTTGTGTGGAGCTTGATAAATTTGGGGGTCTTTGGCATCCGGTAAGTCCAATTCATTCATAGCCCACTGTTTTTCTGTTTTGTCACGCCAAATTGCTCAAACATTTTCGGGCGGAAAATTAGCTAGTTTTATTTGGATTTAAGTATGAATTTCCGCAAAGTAACGCCTTCTTCTATCAATAGAAACGTTTGACGATCTTTACCCTACGCGCAAAGCGACGGATTTTTTCTAATTTAAGATAATGTGAATGTTATTAGTACGAAATTGGATTTTTAAAACGAATTTAAAGAAATTCAAAATTTCAATTTTTGTGTGTCAATTTTTTGTAATTTGACACCCAAATCCTTTTTGGGTTGAATTCCTCCATACGAATGCTATTGTTTTTATTTAGAAGTAGTAGCTGGTTTTTTTTACTAAGTAACAGCTGTGCCGGTAAACTTCGTTACTCCTGCCCCGTGCGACGTGCTTTTGTTGTCTTATTATTTTAAATATTTTATAAGGTATTCTGCTACATGTGGGTAAGACAAATCCAAAAACTCAAATATCTTCAAAAACGGTCCAATAGCTCTCGAGCTATAAATGTGACAAACCAAACTGTGTTTTATATAAATGCTAGCCGACCCAGCAAACTCTGTATCGCTAGACATTGCTTACAGTTTTTATATAGGAAAAAGTACAATTTTTCCCATTTCCCTGTTTTTTTTTCTACATAAGAACCTTTTGCTACCAGTAACTAACACGATAAAAGAAAAATGATCAAAATTGGTACATCCGTTCACGCATAATGCGATACACAAGGGAAACAGGGAGTTTTAGATTATATAAAATATTTGTTCAATGTAGAAAAATAAACAACAGTTTATTGGTCAAACTATGGACCTAACAATACTTATTATAAAATAGTTATAACTACACACACAAAATAAATACATGTACTACACATGTACATAAGTACTTGTACATATAATATACACATATATTGTTTATACACATATCTTGTAGGTATATTTGGAACATGTTAGAATTTATGTAATTAGACATACCTAAGTAACTTTTAGTTATTTTTATTACTTAGAATCTTCAGTTTTCTTAAAATTAATGAGTACTACTGTACAACAATCATTATAATTAACTGTATACAATTATATCTTAACAGCCAAACCAACCATTTAAATGATAATAATGTCTAAGGAAAATTATCTGAAGCTACATCTTTATCTTATTAAAGTAAATATATGCATTATAAAACATAATATATTTCTTAGAATTCTGTGATAATAAGTATCTTCACGCCTGTATCCCGGAAGACGTAAGCAGAGGCGCAACCAAGGCACCCACGATCAGATTAATCCGACGCTATCTACTCTGGGCTTTTTAGTTTTTATAAGAAAATAAAAAAAAAACCTTTTGAGTCGTCTGTCCTGGAAATCGAACCTGGGATAAACCCTACTGGGATGAATAATGATGATGAAGCCTTCATGTACTCAACACCAACATAGTACCACTAGATCACAGAGGTGATATTTTTTTGTGGTTGTTGTTGACTTACATGGGGCACACTAAAAGTTTTGCACTTCTATCCAATCGGAACTATTTAAATTTCGAATGTCATATTTTTAAAACGTTGCAACCTTCTTAGTAATACAAAAGAAGCAATTGGCGGGAAATATTTAGTCAATTGTTTTTTATATCATACATCAAAGTTCTACGTACGCAACGAAAATGGAATAAAGTCGAAAAGATTTTAGAGCGACGATTTTTTATGATTTTAAAATTTCTCTTTCTCCGCAAGACTGTGCCGCTCGTCTTCAAAATGCTTTAGGAAAGAAGCACCTTGTTTGAGCACCGTGAGGCCATAGTTTGCTGAAATTGAGAGAGGTCGAGTTTCTTTACATGACGAATTTCGTATAGGGCGGCCTTCAACTGCCGTCAACGAAAATAATATGGCTACTGTTAAGCGGTTAACTGAAGAAAACCCCCGGATTATCTATGAGACAACTCGAGGACTATTGGGGATTCGTATGAGCCAAATTCAGAAAAAAAAAACGAAGAATTGCAAGTTCGGAAACTTTGTTGTCGTTGGATCCCTCACGAACTGACAGCGGAGCAGAAGCGGGCTCGCGAGGAATGGTGCTCACAGATGCTACTGAAGTACAACCACGAACATTCCAATGCTGTTAATGACATTGTCACAGGAGACGAAACGTCGATTTAGTGTTTTGAACCCGAAAAAAACAGCAATCTTGTGAATGGGTGTTTGAAAATGAGAACAGGCCAACAAAAGTGAGACAGGCGAGAAACGTTTCAAAAAAATGGTCGCGTTTTTATTTTTAGCTACGGGTCCCATCTGTACAATTCCACTTGAAGATCAAAAGAGTGTTAATGCCAAATGATATTCTACCATTTATTATCCAGGGTATAAGTCCGTGTTGGTCCGGGCTCCTTTGCAAAATAGACCATCTGCTTCCTTCCTTCCTAGCAGGCAGCTCGTAAAAGGCGTATAGTCTTACCGTCACTAACACCGTGACATCTGACTAGGTGGTAGAGTTTCGCAGCGACCCACTCGGATTGGTACCACCGCCTTACCTATTCCTGCCTGCCATAACATCGTGACGTGTTCCGGTTTGGAGGGTGAGGTAGCTGGTAAACTTACTTTTGCTCGAGGCCTAAAATCCCAGCCTCAGGTAGGCAACGCACCATTACCTTTGGAGTCTCTAGACAGCGTGAATTTTTTACCATCAGGAAATCCGTCTGCTCGTTTGCCTTCCAATATCATAAAAAAAAAGTTCGCGAAAGATGACCCAAAAGCCGCATTTTCCTACACCATGATAACGCTTCTTCACACATGGGCAACAAAACAAAGTCATTTCTATACTTTTTTATTACAATGAAGTTAACTGAATTTGTACTAAAGATTTGGATTTTTTCTAAAGATGTCTAAACCAATTTCACTTGCAATTGCATCTCAATTTCTAAAATCTTAATTTTTACACAATGTTTTATTTTGGAGGATTTTTGAAAACTTATTTTTATTTTTGTAATTGCTGTGTTTCCTGTATAACAATTGATACGCTGATGACATTGACGATTAACTTTAATTTTGAGCAGGCGTATATTAAATCTTTAAATTAAATGTAATCTAAGGAGGTCTCGTTAGCGTTTGTAGAGTTTTATTTGCATTTAAAAATACCGACTAAAGATAACAGAACAAAAACGCGAAAATAATGACTGAGTTCGCTGCGATAAAAATATAGATTCTGGTATTATCTTTTTAAGTTGCTATGACTCACTTTAGCGATGCTTAAGTATTATTGTTTGTATAAAATAAGCTGACTTGGCTAAAATAGTAGGTATGCCATACCATCTAGAGGCTTAAAACATACTTTATACACTGTTTTTCTACTTACCAATTATACATGAAAAGTTTTATAAAAGTCAGTCGAGCTATTTCGGAGAAGTGCAGGCACACTGGACATGCAATTTATAGACATGCTGCTCTTAATAATAAATATCTATGAGAATCAGATTAGTTTCTAGACAATATGCAATGAATATAATAAATCCCTCAGACTCAGAAATATTTGTGTATATTTCTGAATCTGGGGGTTATGTATGACACTAATATCGTTAACCTATAACACAAGTCATTTGCACACTTTAGTGTTAAATCAATTTTGTAATGTTCATTGAAATATATGTTGACTTTTTTTTATTTAGTTTATTAAATGCAATAGTTCGTATTAAGACATTTATTCAATAAAATTGTAATGAAACTATACCTATAATGACAAGTCCGATTTTAGGGGAGTATATTTTAAGCTACTCCAAGAATTACTGAGAGATTATTCAAGGCCATAGAAATGAAATCTCTGTACAATGAAAAATTAAAAAAAATCTAATTGAATTAGCAATTGTAAGGGCTTGCCAAATTTATTAAGCAAATAATGTTCATTTAGAAACAAGGATTTAAGAGGCGGAATCCAACTAATTTTGTTTAGTATCCAAACAAATTTTTTTATAGAAAATTTGGATTGAAAATAAGAAATAAAATTAAACATGAATTTTAGTTAACAGTAAGTATGAATACACGTTGTTACAATAACTATAAGCTACCAAATACTATAAATACACACTTTTTTTAGATTTGTCACTTGTAGGATTTTTTAATTTATTAGCAAAAAATAGCATTTGCGTGTGTACATAATTTCGAAGGGATATTTCCCGTCCTGAACAAACTCGGGTTTCTTTTTAAAGTTTAAAAGTCCTAGAAACTGGAAGTCCTGGTAAGGACTCGACCATTTAATCTAACTGACTGCAATTGCACCAACAACTGCCGGAGACAGTCTACGCCGTAGCACTATGTCCTGCGGGAGTGCTAAACATTTTCACATTATTTTAAAAATGAAAAAAAAAACATCTGAGAAAGGAAATCTCACTGACGTTTTTCGACTAAGGATGCAATTCCTACTTTGAAATGTTCTTTCCACTCTTCGATTACGTTTAATGTTATGACTTAAATTGAAACAGTAAGATCTATGTATTCAAGAAAAAGCCCGGTAAAGTTATAAAAACCACGATGTTGGCAACACATTAGTCATTTCAAAAAAAATGTATTCAATACTATTTCTTAAAGACTTCATTTCAAACACATTTAAAAGAAAAGTTATAGTGATCAAAGTCTAAAACATCTTATGAGGAGTTTTGGCGCCATCGAACGATGAGATGAGAGAAAAGATTGTCGCAGTATTTTCGTAATTATTGAATTTCGTGTACATATTGGTCAAAATTAGTAATTTTCGTAGAATTTTGTAAGCTTTTGTTTAGTTAAAGTGCACAAGTAAAGTATTCATGAAGAAATAAATATATCATGTGTTTCCTCGTTGCCGCCAAATTTCAAAAAATGAGCTTGAGTAAGGAGGCTAGCCTCCGCTTTACCCAAGACCCTAACACTACTTAAGGCTGAATTTGAAAAATTACATCCCGATTTTACTGAATCGGGTAATACAAACTTAAATTTAACTAATGGCAGATACTAAAGCTCATGCCAAAAACTCCAAAAAAATCTTAAATCTTTAAAACGCGTGTAATTGTCAGTACAGCTATTAAAATAAGTCATTATATCGCTTACGAGTAATAAGGCCGGGAAAGAAGTAATTTGTTATAATTTATAACCATGGTAGCGGCTACTGTATCATCTGTATGAGATAATTACCTACTAATTGTTAAAGCAATCAAAATTAACAGTGGAACAATTGTTTTATTACTTCAGCTACGCAGTAATAATTGTTTTGAGTGAATATTTGAATATCAATGGTTATTCGGATAGCCGCTTATTTCAACATTTTTTACATGAACGCTTATTTTTACATGTATTTCTTAATTTTCGCCATTGTCATCGTCAGCCTAAATAAAGCACCAAGAGGTTACAAAATTGATGCAACAATCGTGTAGAACAGCGATAAGCAACCTTTTAGCAGGCAAGGGCCACATGGCGGCAAAATAAACTAAAGGTGGGCCACACTTGTTATATTAACCCTAAAAGCCAAATATACCTACATATAACTGGTCATATTCCATAGAAAACATGAAAATGGGCGGAGAGAAGCGCGTTCTTAAGGCTGAATCCACACTACACGCCGTATGTTATACGGACAATCGCGGATCGTTTGTGCATTTATTTTGATATTTATAACTTATTTACAAAACATTCACGGGCCGCAAATGAGACGTAAGCGGGCCGCATGTGGCACGCGGGCCGCGGGTTGCCGACCCCTGGTGTAGAAAGTGTAACCCAGGAAAGGTCAGGAAATTTAAAATAAATATTAAACAAAACTTACAATTTGTCAACACTCAACTTTATTTCACAAAACATATAATGTACAAATTAAACATAAGCTCTAAAATGTACTAGCAAGGAGCGTATTTTAAAATAAAAAACAAAAAAATAATAATTGGCTGACGTCATGGTCTCTGTTACACTGTTATACAGGCAATAATTAATGTCAATCAAGACTTACATTATACTAGCAGTTTCATGCAGCTTCGCCTGCGTAACTTGGTATCTACTGCACCGATATTGATGAAACTAAGCCTATGTAACTCAGGGATAATGTAGCATTCTAAAGGTGAAAGTATTTTTGAAATCGGTCGGTAGTTTCGGAGCCTATTAATTTCAAACAAACAAACAAACAAAAAATCAAACCTTTCCTATTTATAATATTAGTATAGATAAGAATGCGGATAGGCTTGCTACCTGTCACATAGTGGGACTTAGTGTCTCCGGCTAGTCGTGGGTGCCCTGGTTGTGCCTCTGCCTACCCCTTCAGGGATAAGGGCGTGAAGATATTTACTTTTATTTTTAAGACATTTTATGTTTTTAGCACACGTCATGTTTAATTAACTTTTCATGGTTAGTGATGGAAATAAAAGATTTTTTCGCAGTAAATGGTTATCCTAAATACGAGTATAAATCGGCTGTAAGCTATACGAAATTTGGTAAAAATCTGTACTTTTGGTTTTGCGAAAAAAGGCAACAGGTACAACCGATAAAAAAATCCTTGTTAAATGTATTGTATCCTGTATCCAAAGTAGCAATAATTGTTTTTAAAACAAATTTCGATTACATGTTTATTTTTATTGCTGTTTTATTATACGAGTATGTATAGGTTTTACAAGTATGTGGTAATGAGAGTTGTTAGTTATAACGGTTAAGGAGATTAATTTTACCGGAAATATTAACCGGAAACAGTCAATTAAGGCTAAGTCAGTTTGTGACATCACAAATTTGAAATTTAGAATTTTATTTGGAAATATATTTTATTACAAGCAAATAATGCGACACATTGTGGTCACAAATTTTAATAGATTCATGACATATTATTACACCAGCACTGTACATAATTACAATGTTTTATGTATCTTGATTAAAAAAATAACTTAAAGCCCATATCCCCGAAGTGGTAGGCAGAGGCACAACCAATGCGCCGGCATCTGGTTGGCAACGCACCATTACCACCTTTGGTGTCTCTAGGCGGCGAGAATTTCTTACCATCAGGAAATCCGTCTACTTGTTTGCCTTCCAATATCTTAAAAAAAAGAATAACCAAAATATACCAACCAAAATAGCCGAAGACACTAAGTTCCACAATGTGATAGGTGGCAAGCCTATCGCCAACCGGGCACATATCCAATCCAAGGCAATGTTATTTGTATTAAAAATTGGAAATACACGTTGAAAAAAATAATTAAAGAGATAGAGGGGAGGGACAAGAAAAGAGTAAGCATATAATATTATAAATGTAGAATAAACGCCGACGAATCTACTAATATTAAGAAAAGGTTGTATCTTTAAGTCGGGGTTTAATATCTTTTTATGGGATATGACAGCAAACAAACACACGGCTGTCCCAGCCGACAACCCCCAGCCCATAAATGTTAAAGATGTTATAGGGCGTCGCTATTTTATAACCAAGGTATTAGTCCTAATTTGAAAGTTCACTCGCTACTCCCTCCCTAGCCTTCGAGACCGAAACATGACATTGTCATTAAGGCAACAGGGATATGTAAGGCGGGATATCGCCACACGAGCAAGTTGCAGCACAGAACTCTATCACTAGTGGCTTTGCTGTTAATAAAACAATTGGCAAATGTGAGAGAGCGGAAAGCAGAAGGTCTATTCCACACAGAGGACCTGGACCATGGGGAAACCGTAGAAATAATCACAATCAAATACTTGCTGTTCCTGGTAATATCTGTCTTCTGTAAACATACAAGACGTCAAAAGTAATCAAGATGTGAGTCTTGAGTGAGTATACTAACTACTCTACATCAAAATCTGGAACATGGCAATAGCAAGTACTGATGGTATAGCGAAACAAGTAATTAAGTCGGTGATATTAATTCGTAACAGTTCTTGCATGACTTAACAATCTAGTTTCGGTTAATTCAACCTTATTTACTACAATATTTTAATAAGTGTCGATGAGGTGGTCATATCTCTATTTCACTACGTGTTGATGAGATGGTCATAACTCATAATTCTCTGTCCTTAAGGAGGGGTATGATAAATAGCATTTTCTGTGGGATTAACAGACAATTGAGTAAATACATTTCCTGATAAAAAGAAATAGAAGTTAACCGCTGATGTTAGTAGCACATTGATAACATGCTTTTGGAATGGTAACCTTTTTATGTATATAAATTTATCTATAAACTTTAAATTAGAATATTAAAATGGTTATATATAACTTTCAGGCGGTAGGAATAAGTAAAGTCTTTAAGTATGTATATAACATGTCTAATATTGAGATATAAAGTATACATGCTCATGTTTTTATGTAGTTAATGTACAAAACTCACTATCATTGGAGATTATCAATCTCACGAAAGCGGGTGAGAACGAACGTTATCGTAACTGACTCTCCCGTCTGTTAGATATGGATCTCTTACAAAAACTCATCGCACGAACATCTCTTATCTAAATAAATATCTTAATAAGATCCTCTATCGCAGAGGTAGAGAAGTCATACCTAGTAGAGCCAACAATTTATTTGTAGTTATTTCATTCTAGGAATTATTTACATGTTCTATGTAACAAAGTTATTATTAAAACAATTTTAACTAAATATGATAACACAACTCTTATAGTATAAAAAAAACATTAAAATTGGATATTTTATCTCTTTGAATATAAAAAAATGTGTTTGTAAGTACTAAGTACAAAATAATTGTAAGTACAAATTTTCAACCAATTATATATCAGATTAGAAATACGAATAGAGATCTTAAAACAGCTCTACCAAAGAAGGAAGAATAATTTTGTAAACTTCTCTGTTTAAAAGAGTAACAACATTTATATTGTCACAAATTTTCAAATATGCATTTATTAAGACAATTTGTTTAGGTACTTAAGCGATTTCCGAGTTTAATGCTGTGAAAATATTAAATCAATTCCTGAAACTGAAAAGTAAGGATAACTTAACGTACACATTGTTTTGACGTCGACAGCGCCGCCTGGCGGGATCCCCGCCACACTAGCGCATGCCACTTCCAGCTGTTTCAGGTAGCTCAGCCACAATAACATCACAAACGTCAAACTCACTGACACTAGTTTTTTTTTCACAGAGCACAATTCGGTTGCGACGTCATTCTTTTGCCGCGTAATTTGAGTGACTGGCTCGATGGCGTACGGCGCCCCTCTCCGCACACAACTGCACGTGTAGCATTACACACACAAGCTCACTCGATCCCTTATCAGGTTGGTTTAACTAGCAATGGCTGGCCCGAGATCCTATCGCCTCCGAGCTCGCGGTAACGTTGCATTGAAAGATAACGTCAGCGATCCTATCGCGATGTTTGAATAAACTTGTATAAAATGTCAAATAAAAAAGCTACTCGCCATAAAAGTCGTATCTACCGTATATTTTGATCATGGCGTTATACTTTTGAAAATGGAATGTGGCAAAATGGCGAATTTTTCCTCACTTTATTACTTTTTCACTTTTAACTAAAATAATATTACTGTGAAAAAAGTTGCATACGTCATTAAAATGCATAACTACTTCAGGGTTTTATTTTGATAGTGGCAGGTTTTTTATAAATGTTTTTTATGTACTTCTGTGAAGGCTATGAAATGTCATAAAATCAACCTTTATTGCTGTTTGCATTTATATTTTTTTAATATAAAGTTTTATTCACAACATATATTTTCTTTAAATATCAAGCTGCCTTTAACTGTGGCTAACATTAAGCGAAATAAGCATTTTTAGTAAATATTGAAAGGCAAAAAAAAAACAATCGAATTTTCTAACAAAACTACTTTAGTTTACTTTGTCAACATATAACAATATTTATAAATAATAATGTATATTTTTTTTTCAAATATTAAACAAAATTGCAAAGCGTGACACTTTATACACAATTTTAAGTTGATATGACGTTTTTTAGGAAGGCAGGTCATGACTGCGAGGACTTATACAACGTGATTTTTCGAAACTTGGTCAACCGAAATGTACGAAGACTAGACAAAATAATTATCGATAAAAAAATATATAAAGACCATGAACTTCTACAAAATATGTAAATAAATGTAGCCTAGCTTTTAAGTTATAAAGCAATCAATAAAAAAATGCACAGATTTCCGAAATTTATACTTTTTGTTACGTTTTCCTGTTTTAAATTGTTATTTTACTTCTTCTAACTTTCAAACGAGATAGCTAGAATTAGTTTGAGACGAGACAAATTAAAAAAAAACAGTAATTCAAACCAACGATGCCATAAAAAAACCTTTAGAATGCCCGAATTTTTGGCAAACGCAAAAAAAATGTTCAATGTTTTATCAATAATTATCTATCTAGTATCCGCTCATTTCGGTTGATCAAGTTTAAAAAAAAACACATTTTATAAATTTTTTTATCGTAATCCGACAAGTCGGTTTTGAGTAATCCTTAATAATGCATACATTTTTGTCCATGTTGATGATCTCGTCATGAATAATTTTGTCAACATTTATATGAAATTAAGTATAACTCAAAACTACAACTAAGATGTAGATACAATTTATGTGTGTATCTCGATATCATAAGCTATCATTTGAAAAAAAAATTAAATCACGACGTGACGATGAAATAACTAGAGTTTTTTGGAGTTTTATCTTAAATGATTTAAAACATTTTCTTTAAGGCACAAGAAAGTATCTTGTACTGAGAAAACAAAAATAAAAATGTGGTGTCGTGGGACACCAGGTAGGAACGAAGTTCCTTCGGCTAATGTAGTATCGACATTTTTTTTTTTTTGGAATGACTAATGTGTTGTCAACCTCGCGGTTTTTACAACTTCACCGGGCTTTGTGGGCCGAGCAGAGTGCTCAGCCCGAGACATCATTATTTAGATGGATTGGACTGTTCCCTACAACGCCAGCAACAAGGGCTGTCTCCCGGGAGACCGTACCTCGACTTGGTGCTGCGTTCTGGTTACTGGGTGGACTAGGTGGAGGAATAGTGGCGGCTCGTCGCTCGGCGTTAGGCGCCGGGCGCAAGAGAGGTCTTCGTCGCCTAGACCGGCGGCGACGGTGTAGTGTAGTGTCTTGTGAATTTGTGTTCCGGTTGGGATTGGGAGGGAGGCTCGCGTTTGCCGCGGTTATTGGATCCGGTGGATCCGATAACACGTGACGGGGTCTCCTAAGTTTGGTGGGCGCGTTTGCGGCCGGTGTGTAGTCACACGCGGGTGCTAATACCGGGTTGGGGTGTAGTATCGACACAATTCATGAGTATATATATACTATGCATTGGCGAGGAGTGAGGGAGAAAGAGAAAGTTATTATACAC
>NJDC01042757.1:173368-187597 GCA_002245475.1 Calephelis virginiensis | reverse complement strand
AAGGTTCGACGAATAATCTATCAAATTCAGCTAGTTTATATAAAATGTGATTTTACCAGAGGCGTATTATCCTTAAGGCAATGTAGGCATGTGCCTCGGGGCGCGAGATTACAAAGAGAAAGAAGAGAAAGAAAGAGAAAATTAATATTGATGTCAAAATACACAGTCAGATCCGATTCCACAGGGACATCATGGATTTCTATGTTCCTTCTGTCCTTCTTGCTTTCTTCACTCTCATCACATTTCATTCATGCCTAAGTACACGTGTCCTGGTGTACCTAGTTATCACTAATAGAGGGGCGCCAACGAGGTGTTTACCTAGGGTGCTCTCTACATTTAATCCGCCTCTGGATTTACATTAGGTAAAACACATTTATATTTATGTCAATATATACCTACATGTGCAATTGGTACCAACGTATCGGTTAAATAAAAATGTTCCACTACTAAATAATAATTCAGGATTAAATTAAATATAACATAACTTGTATCTACACGTATACATAAAAGCAAATAAATAAGTTATTAATAATCTGAACATCCTTTACGAACTATATTGTTCATGTCAATTAAATAAAATCTGAGATTTCTAATTAAAACTACAAACATTTCCTTTTTTGCATATCCCAAATAATATTTTTTTTCTGAGAATTCACTATAATCAATAATCTTTAAAGATTTTCAGAACAATACGACGGTCGGAGCCATTTTCCTGGTTCCTGAATATCAGATCCAGATGATATACATTTAATTTGACGATAAAATCAGTGTCTCAATCGACTCACAGTGGGTAATGAATTCAGAATAATAGTTGATACAGCCGTAGAGTAACGGTGTGAATCACTTAACGGCCGATAGAGGGCGAAGGTGACGCGCCGCCCACTGCAACGTAAGCGCACGTCACAGGAGAAAGCGTTTTAACGAGGGGCTGCGATAACTCTCTCATTCGTTTGCTGAAAAAATCAGGTAATTTAGATTGCTGGGTCATTTTACTAGACCACTCAGTCAGACTAGGTGGTAGAGTCCTACAACGACTCGTCACTGCGACCGTCTATAGGGTATTCTTTTAATTATTCAAAAAGTTGCAAATCAAAGATTCTGCATTAGCGTTGCACCGTTAAGATTATTCTTACTATTCGAAAATGCCATGAAACAGTGCGTCTGATTGTTTTACTTCTTATGATATAAAAGCTTGTTGTAAACAAATTCTATAAATGTTCAATAAATCGAAGTTACTAAGCAAGTGCAAAGTGACATGCCGTTTATAAGGTGAAAATTAAAAGTTACCAGTTAAGAAGGTGAAAACATGTAATCTAATACCACTTGATTGTTATATTATTTTGTTATCTGTGGCTTAAAACTTGTGCATATTTATGAAAGAGTATGATAACGTGAAATAATTGTTCTGAAATGTAATGTACAAATATTGTTCTAGGTTTGGAAGTACCAAAATTACCATTTACGGAAGCTGAGATAAAACTTAATGATGATGTAAATATTGATAAATTATTGAGTTGTAAAAAATAATACTTACAATAATTTGCTTAAATAAAAAATGCATAAGTTAACTTTTAATTAATTTTTATTTTATTTAAAATGCGACATAAAAGGATTACGAGCAGCTGTATTCATTGACAAAACTTTGATTTGTTTTATATTTATTGCCTCTTTAATTGTCTACGTGGAAATCAAACATTAACAATCTGAATACTTGTGATTATCATATAAACGTATTTTGATGTTTGAGCATTTATCTTAAAGTGAATTCTTGAAAAAAATATTTTTACATTACTTCCTGTTCGCTTCATAAAACGAGGACAAAAATTATCTACTGCTCAATCAAGAAAACTTTATAACCATAACCGCAATTCCGCGACAATACTATTTGAGGTCACCGCGCTTATGACTTGGGACATGAAAACACGGGTCACATATACGGACGATTACATCCTTTGTTGTGTTGAAGAAAAATGGCGGAGCAGTATCGCGCGGCGATACTATTACTTAAAACAAGATTCGTGACTAGCGATATTATCCGTTTATGTAGGAATTGCACAGTCCATCTGTTTCCTCTTATTCTGTTCTAAAATTTTTATTATGTTTAACGGACAAGAAGAATACATTTCTTAGTGGTAAGGTCCACGTCGCTGACCTATATCAAAGATGAATGAAAGATCAATGGTAAAGCAAGAATTATAAGTTTTCGTTCAGTCAGTTCATGAACCGTCCAAACTGGAACACGACACTTGAGAGCACTTCAATAATACCAATCCGAACGAGTCGATGCGGGACACTAACACCTAATTTCGCTGATTACTGTAGTGACATAATCTTACTATATTATTCCACTACTATATAATAATTCACACATTCTAAAAAAGTACACACATACATATATAACATTTTTGAAGTGAAACTTCTTTAGAATCGTTGTGATTTCAAAACGGGTGCAACGGAAATACGACAGGTAAGAGACACAAATATATATTCATCTCATTCTTTTGTCGATTTACTGAAGTTTCACTTCTATCTTGTGTAAGTCGCACACACACCTTTTTTAATTTTACTATATTATTACACTAGCTGGCTATCGCTAGGTTATCGCTTTAATGCATCCTAAACTTTTACTATTTAGTTACTGGCATAGAAAGACAAAGTGCAAATAAAAGTTACATGTTACAGTTACATGTTTTAAAAAATATGTTATTTTCATTTAATATTCAATAGTGTTCAAGAGTATTCAACAGCCATCATTAGACTCAATTAGACTGTTAAATGACAATGTCATACGTCGGACAGTCAGTGTTGCCAACTCTCGAAAGAACCAACCCAGTAACAAATCGAGGGCGGTTTCGAAAAAACTCTTATTTATTTATCAATTTTATTTTAAATTTATATTTTTTTCTAGTATCATCTACTGGTTTGTTAAGAGCATAATATAGCGTGAGAGTAGCGGATGACGCCAGAGAGGGTAGTGGAGTGCAAGGCACAGAGCGAATATCGCAGGTTTGATTTGTTCAATTATGGCAGTACGTAGGTTTTATTTCAGAAAAAAGCCGAAGTCCCGGGAGCTTGGGAGGTTAACCATTGTTACCGGAGTCTCCTGGGTATTCTAGGAGTGTTGGTAGCCCTATTAAAACAGAAAACATATGAGTCAATACTATGCAGCGTTCGAGATACAACGATGTATGATCAACAAAATTCACGAAAACATAGCAATTTTAATCAACTGATAAAAGAACATTTAGAAGTGTGCACAATACATTTCTCGTTACATTAACAAAGAAACGGATTGCGATAATCAAAACGTGTAATGCGATCTCAGCGCGTATCATACTACGGGGTGCTCGTTGGGTGGCCAGCAACGTGGCTCATTTGTCAAACGCTCCCGCTACCAAGATACGCCACCCTTTGTGTGTCGAGATTGGTATCGAAGACAATGGACCCTAGTGTTTTGTACCTTTAAACTGGTTAACACATTTGTTATACCACTTAGAGGTCAAGACTTAATTCCGAGTGTTGGGTTACGGCCTTACATGGAGGACAATTGAATTAATATGAATATTTGTAAATTTATACATTGACTGCTATTTATGTGTTCGCTTTTCACGAATTAAGTAGCATTTTAAACGGCTCCAAAAAGAGAAGGTTCTCAGTTCGACTGCATGTTTTTTTTTATTTTTCTTAAGCGATTACTCGGTAAATAGCCTATCGATTTTCTTGACAACCTTGTCAACTGACACTCCAATGTCCCAAAAACACTTTCTCTTGACACTTACGTACACGCATCCGAGTAACAGAGCCTCTACCATGAGTTGGTATACATCACGTTCGGTAAGTTACATGTCGAAATCTTTTGGTCTAAAAATGTTTCTTTTAGTTATCAATAGAGGCGGTGTTCAAAGTTTTAAAACAAATAATTTACAGCAGCCTTTCCCAAAGTGGGCGATAACGCCCCCTTGTGGGCGCTGGAAGCCTAGAGGGGGGCGGCATAAATCTTGAAAAAAATGTTTTTTTTTTAAACTAGGCGCAACAAATATGTTATTGAGGTTATTGACAAGAAAAAAACGAGGGGGGGGGCGCTACAAAACAACTGATTTTCAAAGTGGGCGTTACATGAAATAAGTTTGGGAACCTCTGATTTACAGAGACGTTAGCGAGTATAGTAAACTTGACAAGCCGTAAATTCATGGTAAGGGCCCTGGTTTTGAAACATGAACATGAACATGTACAGAACTGTGTTCTCTACGGAGGAGGGTGATGACAAACTGTGATTTCAAAATTTTCTTTTCTTAGTTTTAGTACCAGCGTAAGCATTTGTCGTTAGTCAAATTGAATTTTGCATCAAGTTACCCGATTTAACAAAATCGGGCTTAAATTATTCAATATTAGTCATAAGACGTCAAAAAAAGTCATCACGGGGTCTTGAGTAAAGCGCTGACCTCGTTACTCGAGCTTACTAAATGGGATTTGGCGGCAACAAGAAAATACACTATACACTAATTTCTTTACAATTATTTCATTTGTGCACTTTTATTGAAAGAAATTGTACAAAATGACAAGAAAATTGACTAATTTCATTCAATAGTCGAAATAAACATAAAAGTCAATATTTAAAAAAAAAACAAGACCATCTTTTTTCTCGATGGCGCCAAATTCTCTATGTAAGTTTATCCCTAGCATAATAATTGAAGAATAAAAGTACTAAGTAGCTACAAAAATGCAAGTACAGGTTATTTATCACCAACACCGTAACTGCAAACTAGGTAGTGAGTGTTTAAGTCTTATTTAAGTAAGTCCTTTAAGATCTTGTGAGAGGTTAAGGTGCTATAGACCTAAACATATCTACCATAAAAGTGCTTAGCGTTGTAGAGTCCCAATTTGAGAAATATGATGGTCTGCGTTGGGTCTTTGCGGTCTGTGGAATCGCTTCCTTCTTAGCTTATAGGTCGGTCAAAATGAACAGCCAAAGAATTTTTGTTGTTTTTGATGTTATTTCACAACGAAGAAATATTGGCTCATCTGGTTGTAAGTGCAACGTGATAAAAGTGAAACGTTGCCAATAGACCCCATAGATAGGTACGTCATTATCTTTAGACTGGTGGACTTAAGCCATTTGTATAAGTCTACCGGCTACCCTATCATCATGAATGTAATACGACAGTGGCGAGAACAGACGCAGTGATGGCAGTAATATCGGACGAGCTGCTTCACTACAGTCTATCACCTAATTTTGTAATGAATAATTGAAATAATCCAGCTAACTAAATAACCGCCAATGGGATTGTCACATCCCGATGCTGACAAAAACAAATTATGACAAAGGACCCTAAAGTTAAAACAATTTTGTTGATTTTAATCCAACATTTTTATGGCCTTTAGTAACATATTACAGAATTTATTTCTAACACATTAACATTCAAAGAATTTCGATCGCCACTAACCCTTTCATATCAGTATCCATACGAACTTATTGACGTACCCATATCCAACGCTTGTTACAATTCTGTAACATTTTACCCAAACAAATACACCAATGTATTCTGTCCATTTTGATAAAATCGAAAGCATTGTTAGTAACGTGTCGGTAGTTCAAGTTTTTTTCATTTTTTATCTCTGTCACACATTTGTTTACCTATTGTAAGGCAGTCGCCTGTTTTTTTGTTATTTTTTTTGTTTTAACCGATAATATTGTACTTGGATCAAGGAGATTGGAATCTGATGGTTACAAATGTAACTGTGTTGTAGTCCTTAATATTCTAACCGACTGGATAAAGAAGAAGTTGTGTTTTATAGATACAATCAGACAGATTAAGGCAACCAAATCTGTATAGTTTTTGTTTGTAAAACTGTTATGATAAGTTAGGTCACAGGTTTTGTTTATTTTAGGTAAGGTACGGGTTAGATTATTTTCTATTCTAAAGAAATCCAGAAGATTTAAAGATAAAATTAAAATTGTTTAAAGGGCTGTTTTTGTATTACTAGAAAATATTTCGAAAAAAGTATATTCACGGCTATATCCTGAGAAAAAGTATGTTCACAGCCGTATGCTGGAAGAGTTGGGTAGAGATACAACCAGGGCACCCACGACTGGCTGAAGATATCAAGTCCCACAATGTAATAGGAGGCAAGCCTATTACCAACCAGCCGCCAAATCCAATCCCGAACAACATTGTTTTTAACATAAAATTAAAAATCATTTTTTTTATTTCTGGACTCGGGGCGGTAAACCACAGAGACGATAAAATTGTTACCTTAAGAATCTTTAATACAAAATAAATATTATTTATTAAAATAAGTCGCATCTGTGGTCTAGCGGTCCGGGTGTTGGACTTGACTGCATGAGGTCCCGGGTTCGAATCACGGGTCGGCCAACAAAAAAGAAAATGGGATTTTTTACAATTTTCTAATAAAAAAAATGTTGGTCGGGATTGGAAATGTGCCCGGTTGGCGATAGGCTTGCCACCTATCACATTGTGGGACTTAGTGTCTTCGGCTAGTCGTGGGTGCCATGGTTACATGAAGATACTTTTATTAAAATAAATAAAAAAAAACTAAAAATTAATAAATTATACCAACATGCAAATTTAAAGTGTAACGTTAGAGGCACTTCGTTTCTATTTTTCAAAAAAACTAAATAGAAATTACTTAGTACAATTACAATATACAATCTCTATGCTATCTCTTTTGGCTATATGTGTAGAAGTGCATGTATTAGAACGTGTGTGTGTGCGTGTGTTTGTACGTCTTCTACAAACACTGGCAATCCTATACACAAAAGTATTTATAAGATCGGCTGTACATTCGCCCATAACAAGTAAAGCACAGAACGAATTATAATTTTAACTTTTCCGTTTTACCTAGTTTCACAATGGTGCTAAAAAGTTTTAACTTCAAATTTACTGACAGGTAACGCGGCAAAATACTTAAACGTATTGTTAACACCTAATTTAACCTAGATGTTCACACGAGTCATAAAAAATTAATATCTAAAACAAGTCATATGAATATTTATAATTGAATAACCTTGGAACGAGTTAACATGTACGTGGATTGTGCGGTAAATTATAAATTCAGAACAAAGTATAATCTGATTTTTGCTATTTGAAGCGTTAAAGTTAAGCTAACTAAGCAACAATTCATTTAAATCCGTAGATTACCTATCACTTTTTCCAAAAAATAAAACAAAAGTTAGTTTTCTATCCACATATAATATCAACATGTTCAAATGTTTATACGCGCATAAAATGACTATACTACTGATTTGGATTTAGAAACATTGTTCTTTTAATAAAATATCTTAATATACACAGAAATAGCTAAACTACAGCGAATAACGAACAATGTAACTTATAAATGCAGAAGAAATAATAATAAATGAGCCATATTTAGCGAAAAACCACTACTATTTTGTTGTCATAAATAGCTTAAATAAACCTTAGGTCACGCGGTGAAAAGTAAAGAAGAAGTCCGTACAAAAATATTAACGTAGAAATGCTTATACAATCTGTGACTAACAGAACCTAATAACGTCACTGTATAACAAAAAAGGCAAGTCTTGGCAGTAAAAAAAATGACTGACATTTTACTTTTCCTTTTTTGTTTTACACACATAGGACCAATCCACCTAAACAAAGAGCCTTAATTTATCATTTTATATCCATTATCTCATAAATATTATTTTAAAGATTGGATTCTTTTTGCATGAATTGGTTCTATTCTTCTACACAGAGACAGGCCCTGGACCTTGCCAAAACTGAACCATTCTAGGCTTCAACGATATAAATATGAGTGCTAGTGTTAAACTTATATAATTCTGTCGAGTCTCGTCAAATTATTTGGCATGTAAATGTATTTCGTAATCGAATCAGGATCATATCGTGTCGCAATTTTCGCATGTTCGACCAATGCCGTCATTTACATGTCCCATTTCCTAAACGGTCGTTTCAAGAATACTACATTGGTTTGGACAGTTATAATTTGGTCCCATTTATAGGCGAAGGCGGGGGTGATGTCGTCTAAAGTACTAGTGACGCCTCGACCGTGTTGACACTACGTTACCAATTCTGGCTGTTATTTCGGTTGTGGTTTCCACTGTTGAGTTTGAATTGAATAGAGTATACAGGAGTTGGAAAATTTACTCACACAAGATGTTCCTCACTACTCGTATAGACGTAATTGGACCGCAATAGCGGCTACCTTAGTACCTATTTTATTTTATTGATTTATCTTTCTTATACATTAGACAAAATTAGTTTGTATTGAAGGCGAACTTATTGCCTATTTATATTCTCCACCATTTAACCCTTGGGCCAACAGAGTCAAGTTTGTAGATGCCACACAAATAATAATAATCCGTACGCTTTATATCATTTATAACATTATGTTAGTTAAACTGTACATACAATAATACAAAGAGATACTAAATTATAAATATAAACATACTTATATATAAGATAAATACTGTAGACAAAAACCAATTTAAAATATAAATGTCCATATAAATAAATAAAATGAATTTACACGAATTGAGTAAACTTATACACCTACACACATAGTACAGATATGTAACATAAAAAAAATTGTAAACCTTATACCTATTACTTCTTCATTAAGAAACTAAAATTCTGTGTTTCACTGGGAATTTCACTGGTTTCCTTTTCTGTTTTTATTTTCTGTTTTATAGTGGTAAATTGCCATAATATTATTTTACTTAAATTAGTTGTAGCCTATATTAGCAAGAAAACGAAAAGAAACTCCCTATAGTCTTTTCGGCTTGCCCGCCATAACATGCATATCAGTCGCCTCGATGCAATCACATCTCATCTTGTGGTTGTCAGTTTGCTTGCATAGCTTATCATATTAACTATATTTGTCAAACTTGATAAAGATCTAATTATGCTGATGACAAACACAGACAGCATAATAACATTAATACTCGTATAAAATAACCATTTAAACTTCAAACTAGAAGTGACATACTAATGTATTACCGGTAAAAAAATATATATGTTTGACGCTTTTCTATTATCATTAATCAGTTGTCTTAGTACTCCTATCATAACGTAATGTGTAAAATCAAAAAGACCTTTTACAGCTTTACAAACACAATGTTTTATACGCCCTTTATAAATATAAATAAATATCCCTGGACAATTTAAACTAATTGAATCTAACCCCAAAGTAAGCAAATTATATGCTTGTGTTATAGGTGTTAGTCAACGATACTAACACATATAAATACTTAAATAGATACCAGAATAAATTTAATAAACACTCAAACCCGGAAATGCAGACATCTAAATGTTCATCACACAAATGCCTGACCCCGTCGGGAATCGAACCCGAGCCTCGCGGTAAGTCGATGTAGTTAGGCGAGTACGCTAGCCACTCGACCAATGAGGCGACATTTGAACTATTAACTTTTAAAAGCGATGTGAAATCGCTGGAGCACATAAATTGAGGCAAAATAATAGCGTATTTTTCGTTTTTAAAACGTGGCAAATTACACATAAGGCCTGTACAGTTACATTAGGGTATTAACATTTTTATGGGCAATACATTTGGCAAACGTAGACTTGGACAAATTGATGGTCTTTTCCAATGCGATTTAAATGTATATTTCTTTAGTTTTTCGGGGTTGTACGGATAATTACGGGCAATTTTCCGTCTGCTGAAAAACTAAAACAGATTAATGTTTATTGGAAAACTATAAATCGGTTTCTTTAAACTAGACTTTTTGCGACACATATTATTATTGCATTTAAGGTACAGTCTACACTGCAATTTTCAGCAAGTGCCTTTTTTCCGAAATAAATCCGTGCCGCGTCGTATATTTTTGCATTAGATCACACAAAATTTCCTGCGCGATTTTTTTACAGGACACTGGAGTTTTTTGCAGGACTCTACTTTACTTTTCCCGTCAATGTTGTGTTCCGACTTGGAAGGTAAAGCTGCTAGTAGATTTACTTATACAAAAACCTTACAGTCTCAGTTTGGAAAAACACTATTAGCATCTTGTATATCTATAGTCGATATGTGTTTCTTATTAAATAATGACATGTTTGCCTTGCCTTGCATATCTGCATGGATTTTTCCTGGCGAAATACGGTAATAGCGAGCACATACTTTTATTATGTACAACATAATTATCAATTAATATAAAACTTAATATTATAACCATTTAGGTTAAGGCAATCAGATGGATATTCACAGATTTTATTTTTTATCTTAGACACATTATGAACCAGCGTCCGTCAGCTCTCTCTGATACTACTAAATGGTTTGCTGAATGGAGTTTCTAAGAATTCAAATATTGTGGTAAATGGGTTTTCTTTCTTCAAAAATTTGTATCTATATTTCAAGCATGAGAATATTCTAAAATAAAATATCCGTACGGATTAGGATATTACTTTAACAATGATAACAATAATATTTGTCTTTATTTACATCACCAAATAGTATAAAAATAAATAAAAAACTAAGATGAAAGATTGACAAAGCAGATGTACAATGCGATTGTGGATGGATGTAGATAACCGGGTTACCCAAGGTTGACATTCCACCATCAGATCAACCGGATTTTATACGAGGGTGGTGTCAAGAGTCTCCAAAACGGGCGTGCTTGTATGAAAATGGTAATGAATTGTCAGGATCGTGCGGTCTGGCACTTGTTACTATCTGCCTACAACGTAAGGGACTTGGCATGAAGATATGTATGTATATAAGAAACTAAAACTCATCTGCTGCGCTCGTGAGACTGGACTTTCTTATTTAGAATACTCATTCTTGAACAAAACTCAAATAAAATCAAAATTTAGGACTTTACGTAAAGGCACGTAGTGGGCTGAGATAACACAAGTGTCTGTTTTAATGTATTTGATTCTTGGTAGTAGGAAAACTTACGTAAGTAGGGATTATACAATCCCTATTAATATATAATACTAGCTGACCCGGCAGACATTGTCCTGCTATATTAATGTGATTTTAGTAAAAAAACTTAGGGTAAGTCACCCTTATTACTTAGGGGTATGAAAAATAGATGTTGGCCGATTCTCAGACATACTCGACATGCTCACAAAATTTTATGAGAATCGGTAAAGCTGATTCGGAGGAGTACGGGAACGAACATTGAGACACGAGAATTTTGTACACACAATATAATGAACGCGAAAGTGTTTAAACGTGAATGTATCGTTATGTCTAAACGGTTGAACTGATGTAATAAATTGTGACATAAATCTGTGTCCAAGACCAGCCAAGTGAAACGCAAGGTCACCACCTCCCTTTATTGAATTGTTTCGTCGTTTTTTTGAAAACTCAGAGTTAGTGTCTGATGTACCAGAATATTTAATGTATGACATGACTTTGCAGAGATAGCCAAGGCCATAGACACCATAGAGGTTGCGCAAGTCTACCAGCTACCTTCTGGAACCTGACTCAGTCATTATGGCCGAGGGAATTACGAGTAGTAAGGCGGTAGATTCCTTCCCGCGCAATCTGCTGAACACCCTTCTAACATCAATAATCTCTTTAGTAATGACTATTTTACTTGTGCTCGCCACTTGCGTTAATATGGAGAAAGCATACTATGAAAAAAGTCATGCATGCCAATCGAAATCGAAACTTAATAGTTAGGCAACCCAAATGAGATACTTCGAAGAGTCTGTCAGCTGAATTTACCTAAAATTACGAGTGACAACCTTCAACCAAAGGTGATCCTTCGCTTGAGCCCTGGAAGCTTTAAGATTAAAGCTTAAAGAAAGAAGAACCTTGATTGCTATAGTTACAATACACAGTTGGTGTTCAATTAAATTTTATTATAGACTATATTATCAACAAATCATGACTAGTGTTAAATATGGTACAGTACCTTTCTGTCGCATGTCGCCTCTATGGTCTAGCGGTCCAGGTGTTGGCCTTGACTTCATGAGGTTCCGAGTTCGATTCCCGCATCAGGCAACAAAATGAAAATTTGATTTTTCCAATTTTTTAATAAAATAAATGTTGCTTGGGATTGGATATGCTCCCAGTTGGCGATAGGCTTGCCACCTATCACATTGTGGGACTTAGTATCTTCCTCTAGTCGTGGGCGTCTTGGTTGTGCCTCAGCCTACCTCTTCGGGGATATAGGCGTGAAAATATTTTACTTTATTTTACAATACCTTTTTTTGTTCTTTCTGTTTTTCCAGGTACTCTGTATAGCTAGTTAGGCCAAGGGCTCAATACTAACAAGACTACTATTAGAGTATGTATCTTCACGCCCATATCCCCGAAGAGGTAGGCAGAGGCACAACTAGGGCACCCACGTCTAGACTAGAATTTTCTTTTTGTTGCCCGACTCGGGATTCGAACCCGGGACCTCATGCAGTCAAGTCCAACAACTGAACCGCTAGACCACAGAGGCGCTACTATTAGAGTAGAAGTAGAAAGCTGTGCACCTTGCCCATCTAGGGATCCACCGCCTTATCTATTCCTGCCGTCATACTGACAATGGCATTTTCAGGTCCAAGAAGTAGGATAGCCGGTAGACTTGCACAGTTGGTCTAACACCTCGACCACAACACGCACCTGCACCGTCTTATTAATAAATACGGACTAATGTAGGAGTAAAATTAAATTGATATTATAATCTGTATCGCGTTGCACAGACTACACTACGAGGTTAAACTTTGGAGTACTTTAGTCCTTGTTTAGTAATAAGACGGTCAATGTCTACGGTAAATTACCCCTAATTATTAGGGGGCTGCGTTCTTATTCGCTGTATTTTGCTATTAAAAAATAACACTGTTTGTTTTCCAAAGTGAAATAAATCTAGATTTATAAAGATATAGAGTTTATAAATTGCTAACAAGAGGCAGATAGATGTCTTAATTGGACTGAAATTTAACAAGGACAGGTTAGACTAGAATACTAATTACTCGTTAATGTCTTATTTCAAAAACTAACTCGTTTTATCTAACTATGTAGCAAAAACTAACATTATCATTTTAGGGAAGCCAGTTTATATTTTGATAGGATACCTTATCTTTCATTTTTTCAAGGCGAACTAGTTATTTTGTGTAACACTTGTATGTAAGACTAAATAATTCCATACATTACATGAATTATACATACAGATGTTTTTTTGTTAGCGAGCTTTTAAATATCAATAGTTTGTTCTATATTAATGCGTTAATAATTGACGTGGTAATCATTAAAAATTTCACAATTATGGACTTTAATAACTAAAACGTCGTATCATTAATTAACCGAGACATTAAAAAAATACTGAATTTTACTTATTTCTTGATTTTATTTTATTTACATGTCATTATCGTATAAAATAGAATTGGGATTCTTAAAGTCATAAGAAGTTTTGCGAAGTTTAATTTAAGGTGCATATAATTTTTTTTGTTTAAGCTATCTAATACCTCTGTTCCCCGAACATAAACTTATATTGCTTGATGTGCAGTATTTAAATGAATACATAAGTTATTAATTTACTGAACACTATGCTCCTTGCTTTGTTTTCTTGCTTGAAAGCATGATCTTCAGTAGAAACACACTCAGCCCGAACAAGCCTATTCGTTCTAGTTAATATTTCGAGTTGAAGTTTAATGTTTTGAAAACATTTACTAGCTTTATTTAATGGGTGAATAACGAGACTGACACAATTTGTTTCTTACAAGTTGTTAATGATTTTATTACATACATACATAGAACGAGCACTGCTGAATAAACATACTATCCATGGAACATCTTACGCACTAGAAGAAAGAGAAGAAGATGAAGTGTCTACTTTCCTCCATCTGTGTGCACCCCTTGATTTCAAGCTTTACTTACAAATGAAAGTAATTCAAGTAACACAAAACAATAATCTTATAAAGTTCACCATTCTTTGGAGCCGTGTGTATCCGTCTATAAACTCAGTAAAACAATGGCTGGCGAAACGATAAGCAACGCTTATAAATAATTGGTCTACGATAAGTCTAATTAGCGGAGTGCGATGCAATCAGCGGCCGTATCTCACGCCAGACTTTACCCACAGGAAGTAGGTAAGGACGATAAGACGACAGTTTTTAAATGTTTTTAACATGTTTTATTCAAATAAGAAATTATTTGACACTAAAATGAGGATATCAATATCTGGTGGCTTTATTTCTAATCAACTTCAAAATGGAGTGTTTATTCGACAGTATTATTTCAGAACCGATATTGTAATCGTTATTTATTTAGTATTTTTTTGTG
>NJDC01042757.1:149683-173025 GCA_002245475.1 Calephelis virginiensis | reverse complement strand
TGTTTTAGTTTACCGTTCAGTACTTATCTGGTTGGATTGATAACGAAAGTGTATTGTGGATAAGTACTAGTGTTTACTACAAAAAAAGTGTGTATACAACGGAATTCCACCAAGTGCCGACGATAACAAGTATAGATTCTACATAGTGATACCTTAATTCACAAGTTGGGTATACCCATTTATATTTGATATTTTCCATCGTCGGCGCTTGGTAAAACTTCCAAATATTCATATTTTTAAAGAAAGAAACACTTGTACTGTTTTACTTATCATTTATAATTTATTACTTTGTAATTAGTAGCCTACCGGTTTCGTTTATACAGCATCATTAGGGCTAAAACTTAAACTACTGCAAAACTTGTTTTTTAAAGTTTTAAATAAATAATTGACAGCAAATATTATAATGTTTTAAATGTCTCCTATACATTTTACTATATGAAAACAGCTGATTTGTGATCACGGTACCGACGTGTTATTTCTTTCTCACGGTATTTAAAGTTGTTCCGTGAGAACTAAATAATTTTAGCAAGGGTGGAGCCGCGGGTATTTATTAGTTTAATTTTAAGAAAAAGCATTTTTTATTATAATAGCCTGTGTGGTCTAGTGGATCAGGTCGGACTTGACTGCATGAGGTCGCGGGTTCGAATCTTGGGTCGAGCGACAAAAAGAAAATTTAGTTTTTCAAATGTTCTAATAAAAAAAAAGTTGCTCGGGATTGGATATGTGCCCGGTTGCCGATAGGCTTGCTACCTATCACATTGTGGGACTTAGTGTCTTCGGCTAGTCGTGGGTGCCCTGGTTGTGCCTCTGCCTTCCTCTTCTGGGATATGGGCGTGAAGAAACTTTTATTTTAATTGTAACAGCAAAAAAATAACATGAACATATATAACACAACAAAAAAAATACTTAACCTTATGGGAATTAAGATTTCAATATTTCGAATGGGATTCGAACCCGCAAATGTTTACATTGAAATATTTAGATACTAAATACTGAAGGACGTTGCCATTACCCACTGTGGAATGGACTATTTGTTCTGAGATTCGCAAGTTGCATTTGAGATAGCAAGTATTTGTTGTTCGCTATCGGAACCCAGGACGAGATACGGCGGGAATGAGTTTTATGGTTACAACCAAACGGACAAACAGACTGATAGTGTCGCACTGCAAGTTTGTACATTTAGATATTTATCACATCACATCTTTTATATAATTTTTGTTTTAAGGATTTGTATAAACCTCAATCGGGTTAACGGGTTGAGGGCTATAAAAAGAGGATACTAACTTTTTAGCCTCCGACGGTAAATAGGGGTGTTATAAGTTTGATGTGTCTATCTATGTTAGTCTGTGGCATCATAAATGTTTAACGGATGGACCGATTTTCATGCGGCTTTTTTTTAAATGGTTCGTGACGGTTCTTAACTTCACTACATATAGGTAGCTTTTGTCGAGAATTCATTGAAAATATGAGGATTATTCTCGCTTAAGAGACGGTTATCAGGCTCAAGGATTAAGAGCTATATAAAATATTACACTCATTTTTTTAATTGTGAAATAGTGAGCAAGCAATGGGAGACATGATGGTAAAGGACAACCACCGTTAAAAGAGACCATCTCTATTCTTACAGGCAGGAAATCAACTCACTTATCCAATCAAAATGGAACATGACAATGGCGAAAACTGAAGCTATGGCAATAAGAAATTTCTTTTTAATAAAGATCAATTTCACCAAAAGTCGACGATAGAAACTATAGAATATATCACTACATAGTATAAAACAAAGTCGCTTACTCTGTCCCTATGTCCCTTTGTAAACTTAAATCTTTAAAACTGCGGAACGGATTTTGATGTGTTTTTTTTAATAGATAAAGAGATTGAAAACGAAGGTTTATATGTATATTTCATAACCGTGCGAAGCCGGGGTGGGCCACTAGTATTAGTATAAAACAAAGTCGTTTACTCTGTCCTTATGTCCCTTGGTAAGCTTAAATCTTTAATACTACGCAACGGATTTTGATGCGGTTTTTTTTTAATATATAAAGTGATTGAAGAGGAAGGTTTATATGTACATTTCACAACCATGCGAAGCCAAGGCGCTAGTGCATTTATAAGTTTGTTTCATTTGAGATCCTCAAGTTTGCCAGTGATAAGAAGTACTATAAGCTGTTATCGGCGATCGCATCAGGGCGGGCGGGCTGTTATCAGCGTCTGGCTTATCGTGCCACCCGCCCTCCTTATCGCACCATACTAAATTCCGGGCGGAGTGTTATCGTCACCATCTATTTGAAATTTTTGTGGAGCTTTGCGTTTCTGAATATCATTCGAACGAATAAATCGAGAAATTCTTAAATTTCTATCAAGTTTTATATACAGACTTACAATAAAAATTTTCAATGAACACAAAACAAGCTAGTCTTATACACCGTGTTTTTGACAGCTCGCCGAAAAACGAATCGATGGCTTCTGTACATGACTGACATACATATGCAGTTGTAATTTTGTGTCGGAAATTTCACGAAATTTTCAAAGAAAATTGTATTTTTTTAAATTGATTTCACTATTATTTTAATAATACTATCTAACCCAATTCGATTTTTATTAAATAACTTGTAAATAAAGCATTTTTACTAAAACAGCAATGTAATTAAACAGTGCATTAGGTTGGCACCTACAACTCGCAACGCGCGGCTTGATGCATATACTTTGTTCGTTATACGTTGCGGGCTGTAAATTGCTAAATATTTAACCACTATATTTGATATTTTCCATCGTCGGCGCTTGGTAAAACTTCCAAATATTCATATTTTTAAATGACGAAACACATGTACTGTTTTACGTATATGTATATGTATATATGTACATGTAAAAAAGTATAGTTTTCTTTAAATTTTAATCGCTTTCCTGTTTTTTCTTAGAGGTTTATGGAGGTTAATGTATAGAATATTTTGAAAACCTTTGAGGGACGTGTGGTTGCTATGACAATAGCTATGGTCGCTATTGCTTATACACACCATTGACCTCTAAGTATACAGACATGAAAGACCTACGAAAAAAGCATGCCGTTGGCTACTAAATATGGCCATTTTGACATTATAAGGCTGTCCAGAAAAAGTAGAGTATCGATATCGATACAGGATCTATTATTAGTGACGATTGATGGTTAAGTCAAGGTAATATTATTTGGTGGTTTGGTGGTGGTAGTTTACGGTAGATAGGGATAAATTAATTTACATTCTAAAAATTGTGTGTATTAATAAATAATCATGTAATCTCAAAACAAACAAAAACAGTGTGTAAATAGTAAATCGTGAATAAATAATTAAAAACATATTAAAATATTTGCACACCACAAGTTGGTAGAATATGTAGGAACGCTTAAATAATTTTGTAACATCATCTTTGTAACACTCATATTCCGCAAATAAATATTTTTTCTTTTCTTTTCTTTTTATCTATACAGTATTGCAACTCGGCCGTGTCCTTGATATAAGTGCCTACAGCCACGCGGTACGTAAGCATGATATAGGGCTGTCGCCCACCTACAGCGTTTTAATTGCATCTGCCTACTTTGAGTTTCTATCTAGTTTTGAGATTGTAAATTTATTACTTTTTATTTATTATCACAGATACATAGTAACAATTTAAAATATTAATATGATTAAATTAAATGCTTTGTGAATTTAATAGAAAGTGTTCAATAAAAATGCAAGTTGTTTTTTTGATTGACAGATTTAATTAAAAACCGTGATTATGTATGTGACTTTATAACAAATCGGTCTTATAAATTTGCGACCGAAAAACCCGAGTATATAATAAATCCGCATTCGAATATAAAGCTTGTTCAAAAATTGTTTTGGGAAACATAGACAAGGAGGAGAAAAAGGAATATCTTTTACTTGGTTATAGATACCTGAAGCTACTTTACAATTTATATGCTTCGTTTTAAATGAAGTTCGGAATATTTCCTCCATTTCGTCTATATATTCCACGAAATTATCGCTACGATATTCTTACTATAGTCCCTATACCTAAAATACTGACTTTCTGAGCTGAAATCTCTGGGTGCGTTATTGAGGAATTCATGGAATTAATACAGCACAATATATTCTACTTGTCATGTTTAATAGCTACTTGTACTTATCTGGATTAAAAATTCACGCAGTTACTGATTAAAAACCAGCACACCGTCCGTTCGTCACTGCAGCACACCCGCTTATCATACTTTACTCTTGACGATGCCGAGATCCGAACGCGTAGGTATAGCTCGCGCGTCGTCCGTTTTTATGAAGTTAGAATAGTGTGTAGATAATATTACCGTGGTTAAGTTTAGCTAAATAGATAAGAATCATTATTTTCCTACCGAATGAAATTGCAACTATCAACTTACTTTGTGCCACTCAATCGGCTTATACCTAAATAGGGAAATGTAACTAAATGAAAGAAAGAATATTTATTTACTTTTTGCGAGCATATTTTTTTACATTGTGGCGTGGAAATATGTTTATTCTTTATATAAGTTAACTCTTTATATTTATTACAAGATTCATTATCATTACAAAAAAAATGATCAGATTACATTCAAACCACTTTCTTTACTTTAAAGTGAGCACTTGAACGAATTCTTATTAAGCTAGACTGTGATTGATATTTTCAGTACCAAAACTTCTCTTCTGGGAACGTAAAATAAAATATCGAAAATTGTAATAGTACATCACTATAAAATTTAACACAAAATATGGATTCTTGGCAAGCATGAGAACTGTCATGACGTCAATTTAAATCGACGCCAAAATGAGCATAGACAAAAATGTCGTTATCTCTTTCGACGTACACAATATCAACATTTGTTAAAAAGAGACAAAAAGATGTTGTTAAGTTATATATCGATTCCAACGGTATTTATACATCTAAATTTGCTATAGAACATTGTTGCTCTTCTTTAAATATTCCTATTTCTATGATATACACACATGTCTAACGAAGTACTGTTTTAAGATTCCTATTATTCTAGTGCATCATCTGTCTACTATATCTGTAATCCTACCTTAGGTTATACCTCAAAGGTACCTTAATACCTCAAAGGTACCTAAAAATCCTACCTTAGTCTATACCTTACTAGTCGAGCAAAAAAGATAAGTTGCACTTCTGGAGTTGCGGCAGAAGTGAAAACTTGAATATTAACGTTGTGCATTATTGATATTTTGGAATAGTTAGGGAATAATTTGGCGAGAATTGCTTTAATTATCAGTATGAAAGAACTATCATTTATGTGGTAGAATACAATATTTATTTATTGAACTATCATACGCAAAGATGACAACACGAACATTCGCGCAAACGGCCTGCGCCGTCTTACGAATTTTCGATCAGGTCACGTGTCCTGACGCGAATTTAGAAGTTTTTGCCTATTCCAAAAAAAAGTGCGCAACGCCGCTAAAGAAGTTTTCACTTCAAAAATATAGATGTAGATACGCGCAAAGATATGTTATTGTTATAATATATTTGAAATGTGTAAATATTATTTGTTTCATTTATAAACCGTTGTTTACTCCATTATCTAAGAACCACAAGCCTGATAAAAGGGGGGGCGTTATCGGCGATCACATCAGGGCGGCAGACGGTACGTTATCACCACCCCGGTGTGCTGGTTGTACCTCTGCCTACCCCTTCGAGGATACGGCAAAGATACTTTTGTCATATTATAGTTAAGTAAGTAAGTAAGTATCTTCACGCCCATATCCCTGAAGATGTAGACAGAGGCACAACCAGGGCACCCGTGACTAGCAAAAGATATTAATTAAGAAGTCCCACAATGTGATAGGTGGCAACCCTATCGTCAAACGGGCGCATATCCTATCCCGGGCAAAGTTATTTTTATTAGAAAATTGAAAATATACATTTTACATTTCTTTTTGTTGACCGACCCGGGGATCGAACTCGGGAACTCACGAAGTCAAGTCCGACGCCGGACCGCTAGACCAGAGTGGCGATATTACATTTAATATTATGTTATATTCTGAATGTGTAAATATTATTTGTTTCATTTATAAACCGTTGTTTACTCCATAGTCTAAGAACCACAAGCTTGATAAAAGGGGGGTGTTATCGGCGATCGCATCAGGGCGGGCGGTACGTTATCAGACACCGCTTATCACAGCGCCCGCCTTGCTTATCACGCCAGTATAAATTCTGAACAGATCCGTATCACATCCGTCTACTTGATATTTTTGAAGGGCGATAAGAATTCTTCGTATTTTATTAATGACCCACTTAGCGAATGTAATAATTAACACACCATTACATCTGAAATACTAAACTAAATTTATATTTAGAATATTTTAATGTTGTCGTAAATATGTAGCATGTTTTAACATACATTTTTGATTTCATTGTATTTTATTGCGTTTTTTATATTTATTTTTTATTTTTACAACACTGAGAGGCGAACATTTACATGGATATTGTAGGGTTATTCTTGAATCTCGATATCATGCGAATTGGAAATTGGAATCGTATATTATGTCAATTTAGGTACTTTTGAACACAGTACTAGCGGACTATCAACATTAATTTAGATTAAAATTCAACGAATCTAATAATATAATTTAATGTTACTATTCGATAAATATTAATTAAATACCAGTAGGTATTTCGTTAAAGAGTTTCTAAAATTATATACTCGATTTCAATTTCCATTATTACATGAATCGAACTTCAAAAGTAACCCTATTGTTACTGGTGACGAGTAGTAGAACTTTCGACATTGTCACGGTATTAGTGACAAATACAAATGCGTTGCACAAGAGTTGACAATTTAATACTGGTCTTCGGTTTTTTATCAAAGTTACTAGCTACCAGTTTTATTATTGACCCACAAAGGAAAGTGTTCAAAAAATCATGTAAAATTATTACGCTTATAAAAAATGTAAAATGGGATTAAGTAATAAAAAAGTGTTTTTAATTACATAACCCTATAACTTACGGGTCTAATCAGTTAGGCGGCAGTATACCGTCGCGATAACCTACTTACCTGCAAGAAAAAAAAGTAAAATTAAATAACATTAAAATATCATTACCCGCAAGGAGTCACGACCTCGAATGACTGCAATTGACCTATAATTTGATATTTAAATCATAAGCGAACAGCGAGTTTATTTTCTAACGAATTATTTTTGTTTTAGTTGCCTCGTAAGAATCTGTATTTCTTTCATCCATTAAATGAAATCAAACAAAATTCATTTAGTAGTTTCAAGCTTATCCTGAATATACATCGTGGCACGAAATTTTCATGTTAATTTAATGACAAATTAATATAGCTTTAACCTTATGAGTTATAATGAGAGAGTCACAAGCCTTTTTAGTCCAGTCTTGATATTGATTATTTACTTTCCGTCTTATTAATAAACATGGACTAAGGTCAGTGTAAAGTTAAGTTGATATTATAATCTGTATCACATCGTAATAGGGACTACAATGCGAGGTTGAACCTTGGAGTAATTTATGCCACCTTTATTAAAAAGACTGTTTAAGTTTATATACTTGTGATCTTGATTTCGGCACTGAGAAAAAAAATACTATAAATTAATTTGATTTTGGTAATTTTTTTCCTTATCTTTAATTTTTTTATTTTGTCTGTATTGTTTTTATACATGCTACATCAGATTTATTTTTAACAAAAGGACTTAGTTTTTGTGAATCTTAGTTTATTTAAATGCTGATGTGTTTGGTGTTCTATCATTTAAACTTCAAGATCTAACAAATGAATTTCGTGTCATATTTAATGATGCAAATTTAATTGTTTACCGTGATGTTCCAAAATGAATTGTAAGGTAAATTTAATCGGATTTTGCTGCCTTTGAACTATTTTGGTATATTTTATTTGTCATGATGTGTGTCTTAATTTTTTATGATAATAGTTAGCCTCTTTGGTCTAGCGGTTCAGGTGTTGGACTTGACTGTATGATTCAACAATCCGGGGTCGGGCAACAAAAAAGAAAATTTGGTTTTTCCAATTTTCTTACATAAAAAAAATGTTGCTCGGGATTGGATATGTGCCCGATTGGCGATAGGCTCGCCACCTATCATATTGTGGGACTTAGTGCCTTCGGCTAGTCGTGGGTGCCCTGGTTGTGCCTTTGCCTACCTCTTCGGGGATATGGGCGTGAAGATACTTTTTTATTAATAGTTTATATTAAAAAAAATTGTTGTTGTTTCTTATCTGCATCTATTCTTGATTTCTTTTGCGTTCGCTTTTGTCGCTTGTGACTTGTACCTCATGAAATTACCTGAGTGTAAAGTATATATATGTGATTTGTAGAAAAAATCTGCAGTAATATGTAAATGAGGTGGTATCGTAAGATCTAGCCTGGCCGACCTCAGTCTACACACGCGCCCTAGCATGTTGTGATTAGGTGTTTCGCCAAGAAAAATTCACTGTAATAACTGTATGAATACGAATTTGAAATTATTGCTATCTGAACTTTTAAATCTATATACAAAAATGAATTCCTATATCTGATAAAGCAATACTTTTCTGTTTTTATTTATTGGTCATGCCATTAATTTATTAATTAAGACGCTGTAAATGGTTCTTCCAGAATCACAATTTGGGAAATAGAACAAAAATTAGGAAATTTCACAAATATTTTTGCTTACTACTTCTAACTAATACTTACAAGTAGTGACTAACTAGTAGTTTAAATTTCATTGTTTATAATTATTATTATGAAATTACTGTATCATATATTTTCTGGATGGACAAATCTCACTTGATTAGCTTATAAGGGTACACATACCTGAGACCTGATTCAAATCAATTAAACTTGACAACCAGAAGTCTTTTTTATGATATTAGAAGGCAAACAAGCAAACGGATTTCCTGATGGTAACAAATTCACGCCACCTAGAGACACCAAAGGTGGTAATGGGGCGTTGCCAACAAGAGGGCATCCCGGACTCGAGCAAAAGTAAGTTTACCGGCTACCTTACCCTCCACACCGGAACACTTCATGACGTTATGGCGGCAGTGATAGGTAAGGCGGTGGTACCAATCCTGGTGAGTCGCTGCGAAACTCTACAACCTAGTCAGATGTTACGGTGTTAGTGACGGTAAGCCTATGCTCGCCTTTTACGAGCTGCCAGGCAGGAAAGCAGATGCTCTAGAGATGCAGAGAGCCTCTAACCACTAGTTATTGTTAAGTGATTTTTTTTAACCAAGCAACTGCTTTTTTAAATTGCACAAACACTAAAGCCAATAAAAAATGTAAAACCATTTTATCCATGTCCTGGTGAAATTGGGACTACAATAGGTGGGTGGCAGCCCTGGCGATCTCATTTTTTTTGAATGACTAAATTGTTGCTAATCTCGCGATTTTTTGCAACTTCACCGGGCTTTAGTCTATCTCAGCGGCAGCACGCGTCGGCCAAAACTCTTATCTCGTTCTCTTTTCACATTTTTTTTACTTTTAGCATTTATAGTTATATGAAGCAGTCATAAAAAGCGTATATGGACTAAAAATTAGTTAAAGTGCTGCCTGACAAACAGAAAGACAGTGGAGGTTCAAAAATAGTAGTCTCAATAATATTAATTTAATTCCATTAAATTAATATAACTTATTCATTCATTCACTTACAAAAGCAGCAATTAACAAATAGAGATTTGGTTTCCATATGTATGCTCTCAGATCTACTAGCACTACTCCTTAACAGATCCCATTATACACACTAATATATTTTATTTATGTTTTACTTTTTTAAAAATGTGATTAAATGTTAGAGTAGAACCAATAAAAATGTGTGAAATATTTTATCCAATGTCATACACGAAGAAATAAAGATTGCAATTGATGGGAGGCAGGCCAGGCTTTCTTAGAGGCGGCACGCAGCGGCCAAACCACCATTATATCGGCAACTTTGACGTGTTTCCCGATCTGTCCTATATTGCATTAGATACAGCCGAGACTCAGTCGAAAACACTCACAGAGAGGATAATTTCAGACTAAACCTTATCTTGCTAGCCTTACTTGGTCCACTTTGCATCTTAAGCATATATTAAGTATTGCAATCATAGCACACTTTGAAATAATTTTATGTACTTGACAGACATAATAAAGAGACCTTTGCCAAAGACACTGAAATCTCAGTAATTATAGACTTTTCATGGGGAATCGAACCCTAAAAATAAAAAGTTCACGGTAAACTAACTGATTTTTATTCCTACAAAATATTAACTAGGAGCAGTAAAAGGATAAAGCCGGCTTATCTAGAGACATAAGGGTGAAAAAAAAACACAAGAGGTGGTTGGCAGCCCTACCGCCTCATCGGCGGACCATGGCTGCAAAAACCATCTTATATACTAGTAGTAAACATTTCACGTATTTCTTAGTACTTCTAGCTATAGTGGATATAAATCTGGATCAGGTACATTACGAATCTTGTGACAAAAAAACATTAGGGTCTCCTTTTAATCCTCTGGGGTAATACTTAAAAAAAAGGTATTTTAAGGTGAACCAATTTATTATTGTTCCTGATTCCGTAAAACACTGACCAGAAGCTAGTAAAAAAAATAAAACCGGTTTATACACATATTACACCGACATACACCGTTGAAATAAAGAGCACAATAGACGGGTGGCACCCCTGGCTATCTCGGCAGCGGCACGCGGCGGCCAAACCGCCCTTATCTCGTCCACTTTTCACGTATTTCCCGATCTGTCCTATATCGCCTACATGGCCGAGACTCAGGCGAAAATATTTTCAGAGAGGAGAATTTAAAAGTTTTATATCGCAACATTTATGAGGCATTTCGAGTGAAGTCAGGTATTCCATCAACAATTCGAATCGGCTATATACGTTTATTAGTCTATGAAAAATGAAAAATATTTTTATTGAATTAAAATGTTATTACAATTACATTGTCGCAAGAGCCCCTGTACTAGGTAAGAACCTGTGTTACTGGGTACTCCGCTCATCCTCCAATATACAATTCTATTCTATAATTAACATTAAAAAAATTGTTAGATATTTAACAAATATTTAAATTATCAAATAATATAGTCTATAGTTATAATAAAAAAATAATTTTAAATGAAGTTTAGAATAAAATTAGTAAACAAATTCAATTAACGCTATTAATGCTATCATATAAAAGATCAACCTGTATTAACTCATTGTATTTTTAAACTAGCGGCCCGCCCCGGCTTCGCACGGTTATGAAATATACATATAAACCTTCCTCTTCAATCACTTTATCTATTAAAAAAAAGCCGCATCAAAATCCGTTGCATAGTTTTAAAGATTTAAGCATACAAGGTTACATAGGGACAGAAAAAGCGACTTTGTTTTATAATGTGTAGTGATATCATGGAATACTAAAAGAATTGTGTAGTTTAAAAAATAAGTAAAAATATAAAGATAGATTTTTTGAAGCTACTGGCTTTTATAAATCTAATTAATTATAATCTATTAATATTTTTAATTATTTATACGGCATACTCACGATCTATATTTATTTTATTTGTCGATATTTCGGCCCAGTTGCATACCTAGGCCATGGTCACGACAGGACTAATTTCATTATATTTATATTAAGCTGGTGAACTTCGTTCCGTCCGTTCAGTTTGTATGGGAAAATAAATTATGTTTTCCCTATTCCTGGAGCTTTCAGGGTGCTGTCATGGGTGTTCGGTTATGCCTCTGTCTACCTTTTCGGGGATATGGGCGTGAAGATACTTTAAAAAACTTCTCCTGACAGTAACTAACACAATAAAAAGAGAATTAGACAAACCGGTTCAGTCGTTCAGAAGTTATCTGCAACACATTCATTTAATAATTCAATAATCGATTTATTTTATAATTTTATAAATAAATATCCATGGGCAAGTTACACAAATTGAATCTAACCCCAAAGTAAGTAAATTATACGCCGTTAATGGTGTTAGTCAACGATACTAATATATAGAAACACTTAAATAGATACCGGAATATATTTATTAAACACTCAGACCCGGAAAATGCAAACATCTAAATGTTCATCACACAAACGTCTGCTGCCGTCGGGAATCGAACCCGAGCCTCGCGGTTGGTCAGTCTAGTTAGGCGTGTACGCTAGCTAGTCGACCAACGAAGTAGATTATAGGTTACACCATTTAATCATATTTTTATATTTCATCGCATCTATAGTTTAGCGATCGGGTGTAGAAATTGACCCCATGAGGTCACTGGTTCGATGCCCAGGTTAACAAAAAAATGGGTTTTTCCAATTTTCTAATAAAAACAACGTTGCCCGAGATTGGATACATATGAGCCAAATTAGCGGTAGGCTTTCCTTCCTATCACATTGTAGGACTTTGTGTCGTGGGTAAGTCGTGGGTGCCCTAGTTGTACCTCTGTCTACCTCTTCCTGGACATGTTTAAAATTTTATTATAACAATAGCGTTATGGCATAAATTTTATACTTCATATTATTTAGAAGTTAGTTTCAAAAGTTTCAAGTGTCGTATAGCTACTGAAAGAAAACTTTGATTTTCTCAGCGTCAGGATTTGACAACTCCATGGCCTCACCATTGCAGCCAGCTATTAAGTAGAGTATATATAGTACATGGCAGAGAGTATATTTGTTCCACTGGCTTACTTATTAGTTACCCATAACTTCTGAGCTAGCCGTTATTGTATTCCGTAAAGGGATAGATAGCCAGTGGGTTTGTCAAATCTCAGCCATATAAGATAGCGACGCACCAGTTACGTCTGTGGTGTCTACAAGCGATGGTTGTGTCTTATCTTCAAGAGATGGGATTATATCCCGAAAACCGCCTATTCGTTCACTATCTTCGGTTCGCCACATTCGTTCGGAAATCCGATTGGAAAAATCGATTCCGAATCGGTTTAAAAAATCGAAACAAATTAACCTAACCAGTCCACACAAATTCCGTACAGAAAAATAAGACGTATGTAGTAGGTCGATAGGTACTTATATTTTCTGTGTCCGAAATTACGTATTGAGTTTTCCGTACGGAATTATTTACAGCGTATATGGATCTTAAAACAGAAAAAGAACTCTTCGTTTTTTGAAATAAATCAATACCACCGGCAAAGTTACACAAATTGAATCTAACCCCAAAGTAAGCATAACATATGCTTGTGTGGTGATAACGGTACCAATGCATATAAATACTTAAATAGATACCAGAATAATAAATTTAATAAACACCCAGACCCGGAAATGCAGACATCTAAATGTCCATCCCATTTATGCCTGTATTGTCACACAAATGGAAGTATAGTACTATTTAAATTATGCGCTTCGGCTTTACATTTATTTACACGTTATACTTTTATTTTTAAATTGGCTAACCTAATCAAAATTTAAGCGAAATGGTTAACTATGTAATAACAACTCTATATACCTCTAGATATCTTTAAAATACATTCGGATTTCCGAAATTTGACGAATATAGCCGAAGCACATAATTTAAATAGCACTGCTATATATTGCTTAGTTGAGAAACATTATACGTATTCTCTCTTCTTGTCTTTACAAGATACCACGAGGAAAGCCACATGTAAGCCATAAACGTAGAAGTCGAGGTTACTTTTTTTTTTTTTTTTTATTGAATCAGGCGTTACTTTGCGGAAATCCATTATAAAAGATGTAAAATAAGCCTTTATTTTGCATTACGCGGAATTAGCAAAATAAAGGCTTATTTTACATCTTTTAGTCGAGGTTACAGGAAGGTTGGAACAAAATTAATAAACACAGTCAGGTAGCGATGTCGCTATCGCATCAGCGGTTCCAGCCGGCTGTATCAGCTCATTAGTCGATAGTTATTCGCTCTGTTAACAATACCGTCTACAAACGATAAGCACTTGCTAATGAGCTACTATACTTCTATGTTTGCCTCATTACTGAGCATTACATACGGATAGATATTTTTTATGATATTGGAAGGCAAACAATCAGACTTCCTGACGGTAAGAAATTTACGCTGCCTAGAGACACTAAAGGTGGTAATGGTGCGTTGCCAACCTGAGGGCGGGATGTTACGCCTCGAGCAAAAATATTTTTTCCGGCTACCTTACCCTCTAAACCGGAACACGTCATGAGGTTATGGCGGCAGGAATAGGTAATGCGGTGGTACCAATCCGGGTGAGTCGCTACAAACTGTACCACCTTGTCAGATGTCACGGTGGTAGTGAGTAAGCCTATGCTCGCCTTTTACGAGCTGCCTGGCCTAACATCCGGACCTCAGGTTGGCAACACACCATTACCATCTTTTGTGTCTCTAGGCGGCGTGAATTTCTTACCATCAGGAAATCCGTCTGCTTGTTTTGCCTTCCTATAACATAAAAAAAAACCTTTTGTCTTTCGCTGACGATGCTCTAACACTTAGTTACTGGGACCTCCAATTCTGTGGTGAAATTTTTATTCATTTTATTTATGTCATTAGTGATCTACTATTAAAAAAAGTTCACCTTATCAGTTGGCTTATAGTATACTAGCAGATTCACGCAGCTTCGCCCGCGTAACTTGGCTTCTACTGTACGGATTTTGATGAAACAAAGCCTATGTCACTCAGGGATAATGTAGCATTCCAAGGGTGAAAGAATTTTTGAAATCGCACCAGTAGTTTCGGAGCCTATTCATTTCAAACAAACAAAAATTCAAACATTTTCTCTTTATAATAGTATAAGCAATATATCTTGATCCAGACGTCTTTGTAATTTTATGTGAGGTTAGGTTAGGTTAGCGAACAAGCTCATGGCTCTTCTGATGATAAAAGTAACCGTGTAGATACCAGAGATGTTACACAGCGTCGCTGTCCTGTGGCCGGGATGTTAGGCCTATTTTGCAAGCCAACAGGTTAACCTACCCTCTGGGCCGGAACATGACATTGCCATTATGGCGGCAGGAACAGGTAAAGCGGTGGTTCCCTACCCGGACAAATTGCTGCACAGCACTTAACCACCAGTGGTCTTTTTAGTGATGACCTTCATTTTAACCAGATCTCGCCTCTTACAAGCTGCCTGGTAGAGAGTCAGATGATCTATTCTAATCAACTGGCCTGTTTTTTTAATGGAAAATCCTCCCGGATACCCGCCGCTTTCGGGAAAGGGCAGCGGGTTATGTCTGACTCGAACCGACTAAACAACACACTACGACCTTCGTGTAGCCCGGCTAGGAGTGAGATGGGGTCGTATTAGCATTCACCATCTCGCTCCGCGGCTACGGCCCGATCCTCACCATTTCCTCCTCCTGCGCTGAAAGAGGAGTGACTCCGGTCATTAGAGTCGCCCCTCAGGCGTGCGAGGCTGTACTGGCCGAAAAAAGTCCCCCGATCCCCCGGCAGCCCTGCGTCGACTACTTAGCTGACCTGGGTCGTCAAATATGAATGCACGGTATCGATCATGGCTGAATTATTATTTTGACTTGCACTTGGCAGATTTTCAGGAGGCAGAGTACAATCACTTTTGATTAGTGGATTTGTCCCTAATTTCAGGAATCCTTTTAATGCTACTAACATTATAAATGCGAAAGTTTGTATGTGTGTATGTTTGTTTGCTACTACTTCATGCAAAAACTGCTGAATCGATTTTCTTGAATTTTGGCACACACATAGAGGGTAAATTGGATTACCAGATATTATGATAGTTTTTATCCCGAAAAAATGTTCCTGTGAGATCAATAACCACGCAGGCAACGCCGCGGGCAATAGCTAGTGTCCTATAAAATAACTATAATATGGAGTTTTTAAGTGTTAATCGATTTCTGACATTTCTGAAGCAATTACAAAAATTCTTTTTTTATTTGAAAGAGCGTAATTCCGAGGTAGTCCCGTCCAGGGGAAACGAAAAAAAAAGTGTTTGCGTATGCCAATGATTCACTTATTGTATGTTACAATGAGTGAATCTATTAAAGTTACTACTACTTTATAAGCTACCAGCGGCCCGCCCCGGCTTCGCACGGGTATAACATACACATACAAACCTTCCTCTTCAATCACTTTATCTTTTTAAAAAACCGCATCAAAATCCATTGCGTAGTTTTAAAGATTTAAGCATACAAAGGGACATAGGGATATATAGATAGAGGAAGCGACTTTGTTTTATACTCTGTAGTGACGTTCAGTTAAAGTGCGCCAGTGAAGTTTTGATGAAGAAATTGTGTATTTATGTATGTGTAGCGTGTGTTTAACCGTTGCCGTCAAATCTCATTCACCGCTTTATCCAAGACCCTGACATGACTTTCTATGACCACTTATGACTAATTTCAAAATATGTAAGCCCGATTTTGTTAAATCGGATATCTTCATGAAAACAAACATTTACTAGAGGCAAATGTTAATGCCAATTCCAAATAGTAAAAAACTAGTGTGAATTATTTGCTTTTATTGTTTAGGTATTCATTATTCATACAAAAAGTTACCCGCGGCTTTGCCCGCGTGGCAGTTAATATATTGACTGAACTGGAGTTGATTTAAAAATTGTATGAATATTTTTTTCCTTTTTTAAACGTACTTATTTATTTTAAATCAATAGCACATTTATAAGGACTTTCATATAAACGTTCAAACCCCTTAGGGGTAGAATTTCCAGAAACACTAAAATATATGTCTAATGTTTTTGAAAAAGTAGCCCAAAAATAAAGTTTCATGTTTGTTACTTAAAAAATGACAGTCTTCCATACAAACTTACAACTCCTTTAGGAGTAGAATTTCCAGAAACGGTTAAGTACGTAGCTACTAATTTTAATAAGTACCCCAAAAATTTTTTTTTTGTTTCTAACTTCAAAAATGACGGCTTTTCATACAAACTTTCAACCCCCATTTCGTCCTTAGTGGATGTCTACTTAATAAAAGGGTTACCTACTCACCAAGTTTCATCGCTGTAACTCTAAAAGTTTTTGCTCAGCGATGATGAATCCAAAGAGTATATAAATACTACGTAATAAGAGGCGGGACTTCCATAGATACAAAGCAAACCTGAATTTGTTTAAAGTTTACTTGAAAAATTATAACCCGTATAGTTTGAAAGGAAGTCTAAAGGCATTCAGATATAAGACAACTAGTGTCATATGATTTGGGCGAATAAAAAACATAGCAAACTTATTTTTTTATTTTTTTATATGAAAGTTGCGCTAAACTGGATGAATCAGTCAGTCAGGTTATTATTTTATAAGTATAGATAATACATATTAATGATTAAGGAATAAAAACTCTTTATCGCACCCAACCGAAAGAGTTGGTACATATGAAGTATCATATGAAATATATTCAATCTGCGAAATGGAGATAAGAGCCACCCTCAAAGGGGTTTGGAGGCGGTAAGCCGAGAGCGCAGATTTTTGACGGTCACTCCATGGGTGCCTCTTTAGTGTTTATAGTATCTGTGTTATATTTAACGTATGGTAAATGTGACCTTGTATGGTTAATGTGAATAAAACTTTTTCTCTTTCTGATGGTAAAAAAATTACGTGGCCTATAGACATCATGTTACCAACTTTAGACTGGGATGAAAGCCTCTACATTGCGTACATTTACCGGCTACCTGACGTTTTAAATGAAGACGACAGTCACAAGAACTCAAATTATGGCAATCATACTTACATTATAAATGCATAAGCTTGTATGATTGTTTGGTTGTAGTTCCTTCGCGCAAAAACTGCTGAAAAGATTTTCATGAAATTTGGCACATGCATAGAGGGTAACTCGAATTAACACATAGTATAGTTTTTATGGTCAAAAAATATGCCTGTGGGAATATTAACCACGCGGGCAACGCCTCAGGCAACAGCTAGTAATATATAAAATCCGGTCGAGTCTTTGCATGACCATACCATCATTCACGATATATGTAACATCTAGATAACAGAGAGGCCTTAAAATTAATAAGGATTCCTTAACTTGAAAAACATATCGTTTCTTTCGCAAATGTGCAAGCAGCTTTAATGGCAAATCACTTTCGTTAATACCCGCGCACCAAATTGTCCGACCAAAGGCGTTTCTTTAACTATGTGTTATGTAGTGATAATGAAGGCTGACGACGCCATTTTACACATTTTCATTCTTATCTGGCTTTTCAATCGCCTCGTTGGTCGAGGGTTGACATTTATGCCTAAACTAGCCGATAAAGCTCGGATTCGATTCCCAATTTATATAATAATATATTCTTAAATCACAAGCTAACAATTTCCTTATTTTGAGGTTATAAATATTAGTAAAATTTCTCGACAGCTGATCTGATTGTTATAACTGATTTTTTGTTGTAAAGTTGCAAATAAGCAGACAGATTTTCTGACGGCAATCAATACAATTTGCCAAAAGACTTACGCCAGGAATGGAATAAGTTTGTCAGCTACCCTATAGTGGCGAGTATTTACGTTACCTATGGCGGCAGGAAATAGGAATGGATAAGGCAGTAGTACCAATCTGGTCGGTTCCGGTCCAAGTCTTTGCAAAGTTCTTTTCATTTATTAATGTTAATAACAAACTCTCGCTAGCCTCATACAAAGTGCTTGGTAGGAGAACATTTATTTTAACGTGCTATTATTCGTAAGTCCGCGATCAAAACGAGTCACAAGCAGTAGACTCTTGCATACAGTGTTATTGTGGATTATTGTAATTAAGAATGGCGTCGTTGTGAACCCTAGATCACGATAATAAAATTATTATTATTCGTACTATCAGGGCTGCCACCCGGCGATGTTATCGCGCTATCTCGCAGCGCCAAGCGTCGCTTCACCCCCTTCTAGAAGAATTAGGGTTGGCTCAATACAACATATCAAAGTGGTATTTATCGATAGTTGTGTCCAATTTCTTGAAATTTATTTTTATTCACGTAGAGATTTTGTTACATAATCCACAATATCATAATCAGATTTAATTTTAAAATTGTTACTGTTTGAAATTTTGTTAAACCAAGCTGGATCTTGAGTAAAAAATAAACAACGTTCTTTTGTATTTGACATTCTAAGGCCCACTTGCACATTCCTGGGTTAAATATTTAACTCAAAGTTAGCTTCTACCATAGGACTAATTTACATATTTGACAGTTTAACCTGTTATTAAGCTTAAACCAAGAAGGTGCAAGAGGCCCTAATGTAATTTGATTAATTTAAGTGCACATTTACTGTCACATTTATTTCAACTAACTTTACTTAAGAGTATTAATTTCTTAGGCTGAGTTTCAGAAAATGTTTTTTGACATATAGTGTTTAAAATTTAGTTTAAATTTAAGAACTCTTTAATAACAAATAATGTCAAATAAAATACTCAAAATCTTTTATATATTTTTAGTTTTAATAAACTAGCATAATACCTAATACTCTTTAAGTAACTTTTAACACCTATTAAATATATTTTCTGTCAATACAATTCATGCATAAATATCACGATGCCATTCTACTATCGAACCTGTTACACTCATCCGCTTATCTAGCGTCTAATTATTTTACAACTACATGCCAAATGTCAGTAAATTAGATTAGAGTAAGAGCGATGTGGGCAGAAGGCAGAATGCGTCGTCTATCGATATCATTGGCGCGTCACTAGGGGTGTAACCTGACTTACTCCGGATAAGAATAAATACAGTGGCGTTCGCCCGGCTCGTTCTAATACATCCTTATCGTCGTGTCCGTATTCACTCACACAAAGACACTACTCATTACATACAACCTCCAGAGGTTCGCAACATTTATCAAATGTTTTAAGGACATCACCAGACACTTTTGAAGTTTCTCAAAGAAAGTTTCTGTCTTGAAAATTGATAGGGTTTTTACTAAGATATTTCTTACTTATTACCAAGACAGACTTTTGATGTCATGCACGTTATTTGTTGCGATGTAGGTTCTAAACTAATTGCTTTTGTGTGTAATTGCCTTCGTAAACATAATTTAAAATAATATTTTTTTGTCGAAAGATTTATTGACATCAAATTTTGAATAGCCATTAGTTTTTTTTTAATTATAGTGTGCTAGCACCAGACAACCAGGATAGATAGCACTTACCTTGCAGTCTGGCAGAAATTGCTTTGCGCAGTATGACTGCTATTTGTACATTTTTCTATTGCAATATTTTGTAAATATTTTATGTTTTATATTCATATTGTAAAATAAAGCATAAAAGTAATTTTAAATTTCATTTAAAACATGGACGATCGTCTTGAGACGAATTGACATTCAAGTAACTCTTTAATCATACGTTGATAAATCCAACCACTTCCGTTAAGAATCAGTTCCGTTGTTAATAGTTCTTTTTGGTACGTAAGCGAAAGAGGTATTTTCACTTACTTATTTTCTATAAAACATTCTACCCCTTTTCCCTTTTTTTATTATGAACATTAAAATCTTTGTGAAATTTCATAATGTGAAAAATAAAAAAAACGCGTAATAATAATGTGAATGTTCATAGACTAATATTGCTAAAATTGTACTCTAAGATATTATATTCATGGTCCATGGTGAGCCAGGACAACTACACTATGATCAGTTTTCACTTATAGTTCTTACTTTTAACGTTTATAAAATTAGTGAAGGTCATAGGTCCTGACACTTCCACGTTATTTATGGATTTCGATGAATTATAAATAAAAATGTTTTTGGGTTCTAAAGAGTCCAAATTAGATATTTTTCTGGAATACGTCGAAAGTACCTTTCGTGAATTTCTATTTATTATCCATGTGTTTTGTCAAAAAATTGTGTACAATAAAGAATTAACTAAATTAATGTTAAGATACAACTATTTCAAAACTTTACAATAAGTAAAACCAATACGTATTTTAATCAGGTTTTTTTCTCGTTTGCCAAAACGACTTGCACCTTTTTTTATTTGACTTTTTTTATATCTTCTCAAAAAGTGTAGGAATACTATATTGCTTTAAGCGTGCATTCCTACACAGATGAAATGCAGCTCCACCAGCGAAACTAACGAACAAACATGTTTTTTTATCTTCAAGCCTATTCAAGTCAAGGCTCTGTTATCGAAACTGCCAACACAGAATTAATTTATCCATCAATAGGTTTAACATTTCAAGGCTTGCCCACTTCCTTGTACTGATAAAAAACCCGCTTCAGATGACAATTAACATTAAACTGCCGATAATGCAGGCTTCAACGATAAGCGATACTACCTGTATGTAATGCTTTAACTATATACACGTGGCATATACTCGTATTAAATACTCGGGACATGTTAATCACTTTTTAGGTACGTTTATCGACATCCACATTATTATAGCAAGAACAACACTTATGTACCTATTGTGTATAAGAACCTTGGTTTCTAATGGTTTGGATTTTAATGGTTTCAACGTTGCTAACCTCGCGGATTTTAAAACTTCACAGGACTTTTGTGCACTTTAGTGTAGTATTAGTTATCTAAACTTAAAATAAAACAGTACTAAAATGGTCTATGTTAGAAGAAATTGAAACTATCATATTGACCGCCTCGTTGGTAGAGGAGGTAGCGCACTTGCCTAACTCCACCGATTAACTGTGAGACTCGGGTTCGATTCCCGACGGCGATGTGCGACGACCATTTAAATGTCTGCATTTTCGAGTATGGGTGTCAGTTAAATTTATTCTGGTACCTATTTAAGTATTTTTAGGTATCAGAATCGTTGCCTAACACTCACAATACAAGCATATAATTTGCTTACTTTGGAATTACATGAAATTCGTGTAATTTGTCCAGGAATACATTTAAATTAAAAAAAAATAGCGCATCGTGAACAGTTTTATCCGTTATCATAAGGAAATCCGACTTTTTTGTTTTTTATTACCATAAAAACGCACACTAAAATCAATCAGAGACTAAACTGCCTTCTTTAAAATCATAGTACCTAATTACGTATGTAAGTGAACGTTTACATGTTGTAACACAACTGAACAGCTATTAAACTACTCCGCTAACACGCTCTTACAAATTAATTAGCTTTCATTTGAATATATTTTTAGTTTTTCACCATTTCATAATGAATCTTACTTAGTTTATATTGAAAAACTAAAAACATTCCATACTATACAAATGTTATTATTGCTAAAGTAAAGCCCGGTGAAGTTGTAAAAACTGCGAGTTTGGCAACATATTAGTCATTTCAAAAAAAATACTGCAGAAATCTGTATTTCTGTCTGTCAATTATGTTGTCACTGCTAAATCGTTGTAAAAATTATAATGGAACTATAAATTATAATGGAGGATAAAATTTGTACGAAATCAGGTATATATTCTACGCTGACCAAGTCGCGGGTAAATGACTATATTGTCGCCTCTGTGGTCTAGCGGTCCAGGTGTTGGCCTTGACTTCATGAGGTCCCGGGTTGGATTCCTGCAATAGTTGGAAAGTGTGGTTTTTCTAATTTTCTAATAAAATAAATTTGATCGGGATTGGAAGTGGCTCGGTTGGCGACAGGCTTGCCACCTATCACATTGTGATATGATCACATAGGTGTAGTACCCGAGGAAATCTAGGTTTGACATTCCACGATCTATTCACTCAGGTTTGTGGGTTACGTCAAAATTTTACGAAACCGACGTGTTTGTATAAAATAGTTAAAGGTAAAGGAAGCTAATCAGGTCTTCAATACCTTGACTTGTGAAGATATGTATGTGTGTATGTATGATTATCCATGTGCTAATAGGGTTCGTAATATAATATGTATCACAACACAGGGTGGGGTAAAAATTACAAAGTAAATCATAATGTGGGTGTATGTTTATTAATTACAACGATGTGGGTGTGTTTGACGAGGGTAGAAAGACACATTTTTACAGCTTCGCAGTGGAAATTAATTAAAAAGATTGTATCGTGGTAAGGTGCGCCTGGGAGCGCGTGATAACCGACGTACATTAACTACATCGATAACGTGGCTACTTTTGTATACACAGAGTGATCTAAAAAGGTGAAATAATCGTGGTTATAATATAGATTATGGTTTGTATTTTTTGTGACTTAACAATAAAAAATGGCTACTTTTTTAAATTTTCAGGTTGATCTAAACACGAGAAATAATTGTGTTTACAACATATATTACTGTTTGTATTTTTTGTCTCTTAACAATGAATTGTGTCTACTTTTGTTTATACAGGTAGATCTATAAATGTGAAATAATCGTGATCATAACATAGATTAGGCTTTGAATTTTTTGCTAATCGTGAATCGTGACTACTTTTGTATATACAGGTAACCTAAATACGAAAAATAAACGTGGTTGAGATAAATTACGGTTCGTTTTTTTGTATATTAACAACGAATCGTGGCTCCTTTTGTATACATAAGCTAAAAACGTTGAAATAATGGTGATTAAAAGATAGATAACGGATCGTACTTTTTGTGTCTTAAAAACGAAACCT
>NJDC01042757.1:117934-131174 GCA_002245475.1 Calephelis virginiensis | reverse complement strand
CACGTCCTTCGCCAACTTTGTCAAAGCACTCACCACAGAGAACACCAAATCGCACTCGTATTTTTAGTATTAAAAGTAATGCAGATTTATTCCATACATTTTATCAGGATCTCTCGAAGCTATATCTGTTATAAAAATGTTTGTCGTACCCGGGAATCAAACTAGCAACAAAGGTCCATCGCTGACACCTCCGCCCTTATATTTATTGCAAATTATGGCTGTTATCCACCCCATCTTCAGCTCTCGATAATGGACTTCATATGGACGTTTAAATAGTGAGGATAAGACTATTAATTTACAATATACAAGACTTCTTACCTGGCTATGCCTCTGCGGTAATTACTGTATATTATACTATTTCCATTGAATACGTTAACTTTTTTACTTTACCAATTTTGATAAAACTTTGCTTAAAGTTGAATCAGGGTTTTATACTTCAATTAGTGATCAACCGATAAAACTAGTAGTGTTTTCGTAATATGGACACAGATATTCAAATCAGATATCGCCTCTGTATGCTAGCAGTCCAAGTACTGGACTTGACTGCATGAGGTCCCGATTCGATTCCCGTATCGAGCAACAAAACACAAATTTGGTTTTCCAAGTTTTCCAAACGTTGCTCGGAATTGCATATGTGCCCGTTTGGCGATAGTCTTGCCACCTGTGTGCGACTTAGTGTCTTCGGTAAGTCATGGATATATTTCCGAAAAAGAAGGCAGAAGCACAGCCAGGACACCCACCACTAACCGAAGACACTAATTCCAACAACATATTTAAACAAAATATACAATACATTCATTTGTTCTCCCGTAGACTAAACTGATTTAGTTTCTTAATTTTCAGTAGTCAAGTTTGCTTGCCATCAAATTACTAGCATTACTAAGAAGTTGTTGATTTGTAGCTTATGGCTCGGGTCAACATTTACAAAGGGGATAATCTTTCATTTCCGTCACTAATTGTGAAAAGTCTCTTCAACGGCCCTCTAAGGCCGTCGCTTGTAACAGCTGATATTTCTATATTCTACTTGTGGTCCTCCAAATATGAATCCACATTATTCTTTCGTAGGGCCCACCTCAAAGCTATTGACAGAGGCGGAATAACGTTGATAGGACCTGATTTATACCCCATTACACTTATTTCCAACCTTAACTGATTGCACTGCTGATATTCAAAATTTAAATATCGTAAAATCCACCTAAACGTTCATTGAGATGAGATTAATATGCGATAATTGTCTGTCTGTTCCCTCTTTTTATTCTCATCGGAAAAGTTAATCTACTTTTAATCTTCGTGATTTAAAAGATCAAATGATGGATCTCTACTCTCTTTTTTTTAGTCTTGTCATAGGGTTTATCGGATTAATGTACTTTTACTTACATACTATATAAAACAAAGCTAGAATTAACACATAGGTAATTCAAGAACTGCTGGACCCAGTCCATTTGGGGTGTTTATACAGATTTTAAATATATTTGATGACTTCCGTTCGTCTTTATCCTATCCGCATTTGGCTTAAATGCCAGGTTAACTATTCAACATATAAAATATAAAACCTATGAAATATAAAACACGTGGTTGGCTTTAAAAAAATCGCCGGAACAGCAAATAGTTAACACGTTTTTCCAGAGGCTTTCATTCAATTGCCATATTCTAATAAAATAAATACAATTTATTTATTATGGATTATATAAGTTTTGATAAAAGTAGCCCAAGAACGCCAAAATAGAATAGGTATTTTTATTTAGTGCTTGCCCTGTGTTTTGGGTCAAATTTCTACAAATTTTTAAAGAAAGAAAAAATTTCACCCCATACAGTATTTGAACCTGTAACCTTTTGTCTCCAGCCGACGAATGCTCTAACCATTTGAGCTACTGAGGATTCTAGTTCCGGGGCGAAATTTTCAATTGCTTTTGTTGCAATGCGTCTTCCTTGATTTTGCAACAATTATTTCTTTCGAATGGCTAATGCTTTGCTAACTGCGAGGTTTTTACAACTGTATCGGACAACTTTAATTCCCATCTCTAGTTAATTACAATGTCGGTAGGGCTATGAATTTAGGGTCAGTCATGTCCTGTAAGTTTGCCCTAAAATAATTGGTACACATTATTTAAATTTTACAATTAACAAAAGATAAGGATAAGAAAGGTTACTTATGACGTTTTAAAGTATCACAGACTAAATTTATATAGAGTCTGGATGTTTAAAAACAATTAAAACCGATAAATTTCGCTGATATTTCACTTAGAAACGTACGGAATATTAAAAGAAAGTTCTCTCTTGCGATAAAAAGAAATGAACAGTGATATCGAAACGATGACATTCTGATAAAGGTCTCGGACGAGTCACCCCGCGTATCGCGCTAATTAACGTGGGGTATTTACAAATAAGAGCTCCCTGATAACGACTTTCTCTTTATCAGCAAATAACAAGTTTATCGGGGACAATGCACTATCGGGTGTGTAGGTTGTATCGACTCGATAGATAGGGTTGCACCGTGACATGTCTGGGATGTATAACATTAGAATGGGTCATCCCTAAACGCCGACTATACTAACGGCACGCTATGATGGCCAGTTTGACACATTACGAAAGTAAGGAGAATGTCAATTAAAAAAAATATATATACCAAATCGTCGTTTAACCTTTAGCACCGCTTAAATTATTTTACCAACTGTTCAGAAGAAATAAAAAAACTGATCTTTAATTTTATGTAGACACAACTAAACTTGCTTTTACTTTTCCGTAACTGCAAAAGTTTTTATTGTTCGTGCCTTAATTATGGTTGGATGAAACGACGCGTCTTTCGATGCTGTATACATCAAGATATAACGACGAAATGCGAGTCGAATTTATAAGTTTTTGTATTTTTAGCTAGCATAGCAAGTACTAGCTCATTAAAAAGTTTTGATATAACGAAATAATATAATTCACGTAATACAAACGTCAAACCGGTCATCATAGCTTGCCGCTACTATAGCCAGTATTTAGGGAACGTAACCATACCACGTGATATCTTAAATGTGAATTATATTTTGATTTTTAAAAATGACAGGAAGCTTAAAAAAATATGTTAGCTTATATTCAGCAGTGCTTTTAGTTGATACAGCGATGTTGACTACGGGAATTGAACTTAAGCATCCCTGCGACAAACCCAATAACAGTAGGTACGTTCACAGTAAGAATGCAATGAATCATCGTCATTCGCGCGTCTGTTATCCAATCAAATCCCTCATAAGTAGGAGGTCAAGTTGTGAACTTAATTAATCAAATTAAATGAAATTAATTTATTTGTTGAATACGTGTTTTAGAAGTTGTTACACAAATATTTATTTCTACCAACATATTCTAGAACATTCTACCATCATATACAAATTTATAATTTAGATTTCTAACATATTATCTTTAAACATTTGAAAAAAAATTACAATGTGATTAGATTTAACCCTAACAAGCATAAGCTAAAGTCGCTACAAAACAAAGCCAGTCAGGAGAAAAAACAGCAAAACAATCTGCCTGGCAACCACGATTAACCCTAAATGGGGTTAATCGTGGTTGCCATGCAGATTGTCCTGAACTAACACCGTTAGTCTGCCATGCAGATTGCCCTGAACTAACACCGTTAACTAGAACTACTACAAAACAAATTAAAAGTCTGCCAATATTCAATGGAAAGGAGTATTCTAGGTATAAAAACAAGAGATAGAGTGAAATTGTAAGAAATTTAAAACAAAACAAAATTCAAAAATTCACAAACAACCTACAGACAGCTTAAATGGCGTTGGACGGGACAGATGTTACGAGAAAGTAAGGACAAATGGACTAAGATGGTAACGGAATGGTATCCAAGAGATAACAAAAGAAGTAAAGGCAGACAAGTGAAGAGATGGGAAGACGACATAAAGAAAACAGCTGGTCCGGTATGGACGCGTTTAGCAAGAGACAGGAATACATGGAAATCTTTGGAGGAGGCCCTTGTCGACAGACAAGCTGTTCCACTGAAACATTCAGTTGCCGATAATTTAAATGAGAGTTAGATTAATAGAAAGTAGGCATACATGTATTAATTATATGGAATAAACAGCAATAAAAGCCAATTTTATTAATGTTTATTTTTTATTTATTAACACAGTTTCCAAAAATAAATCAGCACAAAGTAAGTCAGGAGAATGAAATTCGATTAAACTTATTTTTTAGACACTGAACTTGATTTCCCAATTATTAGTCCTTTGATTGGTTGATGGGCCTACTAATAATAATGGTTCATTGCATTCTTAACGCGAAAGTTCTATGCGGGGTATTTACCTTATACCTCCGAAAGGGTCACCCAGTATACAAAAAAAATAAACATTCAATTTGGAATATATACATCAGATCAGAGGTGCGTAGAACTTATTCGGGCTGAGCACTCTGCTCGGTCCACAAAGCTCGGTGAAGTTTTGAAAACCTCGAGATTGGCAACACATTAGACATTATCAAAAAAAAAAGAGAAGAACTCATTTTCATTATTTTTTATATAATTGTAAATTTGATAATTGTAAATGACAATTAAAAGATGTTTAAGTCATTTTTTAAGTAATCAAGTCAGGTTGCGACAGAGCTTAAAGTTTCATGCCTACCACCTTGATACATGGCGATTATCTACTGTCGGATATTTTTTTATGTGATCGCGTTTGGTATCAGGATCTATTCCTATCGGAAGGACGGAGGAATATTGACGTGTACTAATAAAGCAAAATACGAAATAAGCATCAATTTTCCTTATTATTTAACCACAGTCCACAATAAATATTGAATGTGATTCCTTCAAGGAAAACATTATCAGCAAGGATTCCTAAAACCCATAGCTCCATCCACAAACAATCAAACAATTTTCCTTGAATATTGATACCGTTCATGATGAAACTCTGTTTTATTCATGTCAAAAACCTATTAATTTAAAAAAACGGGTTGCACTCCGGGAGTGCTGACAGAAGTGAAAACTTGAATATTAACGTTGTCCATTTTTGATATTTTTAAATGGTTTAGGAATAATTTTGCACGAATTGCTTTAATTATCAATAATATTACACAATATTAGCATTTGTAAAATTATTAAATTTGCACACCATAATTGTTGTAGACCATATGGCACAATAAGCAACACAGACACCTGTTCCTTTTGCATATGTTGTTTATAACATCATACCAAACTTTAAAAAAAATAACACATACATACGCTCTTTACAGTCATTTGTTTGAAATTTACTTTAGGCTCTCTTTATGTGCATAAAACAAAATATAAAATATTATTCCTTGCTCAACATTTACTTAGAATTTAGAACATAAGATGTATAAACTTTTGCAAGAAACAATTCAGTTTGTAGCATGGTAGTGTGGGTAATGTTTTATTTATTGATTTAATGTACTTTATAAGCATTATTATTGAAAAATATTAGCATTTTTCGTAAAAAGGAGTCCAAAGTTTTGGTATCAAAGATAGATAAATAAAGGAATAAAGTAATGACTGCAGTTAATTTTGTATTTTATTTAACTTAACGTACACAAAGGCCGTCTTATAAAAATAAGAAATTACTTATTGATTAAACGAATATCACAGTAGAAATTAAAGAATAGTAAAAACGTAAAGCTGGGGCGCCACAGCCCTACGTATCGCAGCAAGTGCACACAGTGATAAAGAACAATGTGACACACTCGATAGGACCAGGATGAAACTGATCTGATATTTCTCATTTTTCTATATCTTTATAAAACTATTGATATTTCGCTTGCAGTAGTTAAAACCCGGGTTTCTAAGTTTTTTTAGTGGCTTTATTTTAAAATAGGTCACTGGATTTTGGAATATTACGTTATTCTTAACCAAAAAAAACTTTTGTAAACATTAATACGTTATTTGATCCAATTTTTGATACTTGATAGTCTTTTTATTTTTTTAGAAATGTTTAATTTTAATAATATCTTTAACCACATATCACATGCTCATAAAGATTAATATAAAAAAAATATAATCTATTACTCTGTATTCATTATTAATTATGTCTCGTCTTTTACTGGTCCTGCGATTCGATATCAGACAGAGTAACTTATTTGCAATATGTTCATTATTTTCTCCCGTATTAGTCCGGGTCCTCTGTGTGGAATAGACCATCTGTGGTCTTGCCTATAGTTTATAAGAGGCGATTAAAGGCGAAACAGATTATTGCCAACAATACCACTGGTGGCAAATTGGTAGCAGACTACCTACTGTGCCATTTATCTGGGTTGGGATCCATGTCTTATACGTTCCTGCCGCAATAAAGACAATATCTTGTTCCGGTCCAAAGGTAGCGTAGCCAATAGACTTGCACAATAAATCTAACACCCCGGCCATAAGACAGTGGCGCACCTACAACATCTGCGGTGTCTATCGGCTGCGGTCATGTTTTACCATCAGGGGAGCTGGGTGCTTATTCTTTGTCTTTTCCATACAAAATATTTATCCCTGTATTAGTATCGTTCAATAAAACTAATATCACAGGTATACAATTTACTAAATGTGTGCAAAGAAATTTATTTCTTTACGCCGTAAAGTTTACGGGCATTTGAGGAAAGTTAAATACCACATTAGTGTCTTCGGCTAGTCGTGGGTGCCCTGGTTGTGCCTCTGCCTACCTCTTCGGGGATATGGGCGCGAATATACGATTATGATGTTAAAATATAATTAATAAACAATAATTTTAGTTTAATGTTCCTTTTCAGTGCAGTTGATAAGACAACGATGGCATAATGGAGCACGTGGTACAAGGGCCCTTGTTTTAAAGAGTCACGGTGCGGTATGTATGCGGGTCGCGCGACATCCTTCATTTCCGCAGAGGGCGGCAGCGAACGCTCGGACGCATAGCAGATAAATGACGTGTAGCTTTTATGAGCAACAAACATAGTTAAAAGAAAAAACTTTGGTGTAACTAAGTTAAAGTCTGCTTCTGAGCTGAACCGAATCCTATGAATGAATCAATAGGCTTGTCTACAATCCAGAGATAACAACAATCTTATGCAAAAAAGAATTAACTAAAGTCCCTACCTCAAGTATTCTCTTTTTTTGCTAAGCGAAGACCTCTTTTTATCTCCTTTTATATTTAATAGAATTGGCGATTAATTGAACTTAAAAACAAAAGCAGTAAAATGACTAGCAAAAGAGCTAGGTACATTTAAATATGGATTTCGCAGAGGCTCTTATAAAATGACATGAAACTCTCTCTCTTTAATACACACAAGCACACACACACATACAAACACACACACACACACACACACACACATACATACACACACACGTATCTAACAAATTATTCATAGGTAGATTTAATTACAATAGTAATTTAAATGCGAATACCCTAATAATAATATGAAAATATTTATTTACGATAACCAAAATTCTTATTTCTTTAGGTTTTGGCCTATACGTTAGTATTTTGCCATTAGTCAAGTAGAAATTTGCATCAAATTTTATATCAATTTTAATCAACTACAATTACTCATAATGAGTCATAAGTCGTCATTAAGTCATGTCAGGCTCTTGGGTAATGCGGTGGCCTCATTACTGAAGCTCATGTAATGAGATTTGTCGGCAACGAGGAAATACACGATACGCTAATTTCTTCATGATTATTTCATTTGTGCACTTGCACTGAACGAAATTGAACAAAATGCCACCAAAATTCACTAATTTCACTCAATATCAACACGAAATTCAACTATTATGAAAAACTTCGACCATCTTTTCTCTCGATGGCGCCAAAAACTCAAATACCAAAATTTCTTTGACAATAAAACTGACATAATTATTGACATTGTTGACAATGGAGTGGCGTTACCTTTTTTTACATTAAGTAGGTAATCGTATTTAAATTTGACAGTGAAATTTAGTCTAAGTTAAGTAAAGTGTCGGTGAGTTTAAATTGGCGTTTCTTCTTACATATAAGACTAGTTAGGCTTAAAAATTGTGGCAGTTTTCTGTAAATAGTGTGAAATTTAATCAAGCTTTGAAATGGTTTTAATTCAATTATGAAGTTAGTATGAAATAAATGTAAACACATACTTTTATCAAATATTAAAATATTTGCACGCAACAGTATTGTCGAATGTGTTGATGCACTTAATTAAATATTTTTGTTACAAACTCTCGCAAATAAATTACTTTCATTTTGTTACAAATGACATTTTATCAGGCGTTTACATAGAAAACCAAGCATTTTTTGTCGCTAATAAGCGATAAAACTAAAACATAAATCAGCTGTTAACAATCCGCCATCTTGGATTATTTATGGTGTAAAGTCTCAATACATTACGAATCAATAAAGAGCGGCACATACGGAAGTTGGAAGTTTTTAATCTGTGCAGACAATTCAAATGGAGCGCATTATGCAAGTTGAGAGTTTAAACAATGGTTAAGCTTCATTTAGTCGTGTTTAAACAGGCGAAGTGGGGTATCTGGGCTGTATTCACTTCGTATGATGCTAATGCAAAGTTTCAGGGAAACGTTCTGTGGGTTTTTCACCGGTTACTGGTTTAGGTTATTTTGCTGATAAGTTCATTTTTATTTTGTTGGACTATTTTAGTATAGTAGTACTACTTCAATTATGCTGGGGAAGTCTTATACTTTGGCCGACATAATATATCGCGGTAACATGTCATCGAGAGCCGGAACCAACTTGTGTCTAAAATTGACAATCTTTTGTCTGAAATTTCGTTTTGGGGCAAGCAGAATCTGGTGCAATTTAACCCTAAGTTTAGTTAAGTTTGCGCGTTTTCCGCTAAAAAGGCTCCCTTTGTCGCATCTTCTCGATTTGAGAGCGTTTCCCTTTCTGCCACAGCCTGCATTGATATACTCGGTGTTGACATTTCGAGTAATGTTCAATTTCGTGGTCATCTGGAGGAGAAGGCTAAAATAGCCTCTAAAAAACTTGGTGTGATCAGTAAAGCGAGACAGTATTTCAAGCCGGCCCATCGCTTACAACTATATAAAGCGCAAATTCGGCCTCATATGGAGAACTGTTCTCAACTCTGGGCAGGGGCTCCACAGTACCAGCTCCTTCCGTTCGACCGCATTCAACGTAGAGCAATTCGAATTGTCAATGACCGGGCAATTACCAATCGGCTTGATTCTTTAGCGTTGCGTAGAGATGTTGGGTGACTCAGTGTTCTCTACCGCATTTATCGTGGGGAATGCTCTGAGGAGTTGTTTGGTTTAATTCCAGCCGCTGATTTCCACCTTCGGACATCGCGTCAGAGCTTAAGGTATCATGCCCATCATCTCGATGCGTGGCGGTCTATAACTGTGCGATTCTGAAGACATTTTTTACCCCGTATAAGACCTTTGTAGAATCAGTTACCGAGGGCGGTATTCCCAAACGATTATGACTTAGGAACCTTCAAGAAAAGAGCATACTCATTCCTTAAAGGTCGGCAACGCATCTGTAATAGTCCTGTTGTTGCGGATGTCCGTGGGCGGAGGTGATCACTTTCCATCAGGTGACCCACTTGCTCGTTTGCCTCCTCTTGTATAAAAAAAAATGCACTTCGGCTATATTCGTCAAGCTTCGGAAATCCGAATGTATTTTAACGATATCTATGTATAGAGTTGTTATTACATAATTAATCATTTCGCTTAATTTAGATTAGGTCAGCCAATTTGAAAATAAAATTATAAAATGTAAAAAGAGTAAGAAGTATAAAGCTGAAGAGCATAATTTAAATAGTTTTACAATAATAGAGACTTAGAATATAGACGAGGAAGGAAAAATTAGAAAATGTAATCAGAAGTCAAAATAGCCCATGTAAAATACTTTTAAATAAAATAGATCCGAGTAAACTACTCGTAACAAAAAAGTCGATAACCAACAGAGTTGTAGGTATTCGGTAAGATCATACAGATTTTAGAAGAGTGTATAGACATAACAATAGACGAATATAAAGGCTGACATCATAATGGTATACCTAATTAATAGTATTTTAACACCAACGACGTGGTACGCCCAGTCTAATTAAATTGGCAAATTAATGCAACATTATCCCGATGTAAATTAAAAAAAAATATCCTATAATGAGATCATATCTCAAAATGGGTAAAACAGAGAATAACTTACCACTTTGTTAAAAATCTTGAGAACCTAGTTGTAGTATTTTACTAACACCTTTGACGTAAAAAAATAGCATCATACCACTTACCTGAAAAAGAAATATTTTTATCGTACACAAAATAGTAATGACACAAGTGAATATATAAAGTTGCACAAAATAAAGAAAATGTTTAATAAATTTAGATTGAGTAGAATAGACCAGGCAGCTCGTAAGATGTGAGCATACGTAGAGTAGGTCATCACCAATTAGACCAAAGTATCTTCACGCCCATATCCCCGAAGAGGTAGGCAGAGGCACAACCAGAGCACCCACGATTAGCCGAAGATACTAAGCCCCCCACAATGTGATAGGTGGCAAGCCTATCGCCAACCGGGCACATATCCTATCCCGAGCAACATTTTTTTTATTAGAAAATTTGGAAAAACCCAATTTTCTTTTTGTTGCCCGACCCGGGATTCGAACCCGGGACCTCATGCAGTCAAGTCCAACAACTGAACCGCTAGACCACAGAGGCGATTAGACCAATTAGACCATTGCACTGGAATTGTATTTCTCTGCAGCAACTTGCCTGGGTAGGGATCCATAGCCTTACTTATTCCTACCGCCATACTGACTCTGTGACGTTCCGATTTTAAGGGTATATGGTAACTGGTATACTAGTACAATTGGCCTAACATCCAGGCCCCAGGAGAGCGGCGCACCTATGACATCTATGGTATCTATAGGCCACAGTTGTCTCTTACCATCAGGAGAGAAAAAATACAATGAAAGTCTTACTACATATATACAAAAACTAACAAAGTCGTAATTTTTATGATTCTAAGACAACATAAATTAAATTTCTGTAACACGATCCACGATCAGATGACTCGGATAATACAATGCGAATGTGGATGGACGTAGGTACCCGAGGAGACCAAGGTTGACATTCCACGATCTGATCACTCAGATATTATCCGAGGATGGTGTCAAAAGTCTCCGAAACCGGTGTGTTTGTATGAAATAGGTAATGAATGTGAAGGAAGCCTGACAGGTTTGTCAGGATCGAGAGGTCTGGCACTCCCGTCCCGTAAGGGACTTGGCGTGAAGATATGTTGTATGTATGTAAATTTCCATAACTTATTCGCAAGCGGCAGAAATAGGTCAAGTCGTACCAATCTGGCGATTGATTGCAAAACTTTTGCTACCAAAATTGAGTGATAGTTTTGTGTATATTAGACCACCTGATTCTCCACTCTCTGCCTAGCAGCTCAGCAGAGGCACGCATAGGTTAAACAGGTCATTAACAACGAGACCACTGGTGACAGAGTACTGTGCAGCACCTTGCCCGATAGCTACTCCTACTGCCATATTGAAAATGTTTGATACTGCCATAGTCCGGTCCGAATTGTAGGCTGGCGGTAGACTTGCACATTAGACCGTACCTATAACATCTAAGGTGTCTATAGGTCACGGTTGTCTCTTGCCATTAGTTTAATGATTGAAAATTCGTTAAACCACAATGGGTTTAGTTTTAAGGATATTATGTTAAAAAGTAATTTTCCTTTTGAGTATAGCATAATGTATAATAATTAGTTTACATAAATATTACAGTTCAGTTTTCATTGGCCGGGCAGATAAATGACCATATATATCACTTTATGATAAGGAATATAAGTCGCATATAGAAAGATTTTTGTGTGAGAAGTTTACGTCTGTCTAGTATCTCTACAAACCGGAGCAAGCAACTGACATCGTGGGTCAAGCAAAAAAATAGCTATTTAGTAGTTTGATATCAAATATCACGAATTTTTATAAATCCGGACGAGCTGTTACGTAACCTTGCTACATTACCACAGTCGCAGTGGTAGTGCCAAAAACCGATGCTCATCTGTGACGTGATTGATAGAAAGGCAGTCTATATCCTTATACGGAGCCCGGGATCAACACAGGGAACATTTATTATATTTTTAATTAAACTTGCATTTGACCCAAGATTTCTTGCGTCATTAACAAAGAAATATTTCTATTACCATATTTTTTTCGTTGCGACTCGTGCGGCAACATTAAGGTATGAAATAAACAGCTTTTTAGACGTTCGCGTCTTTTAATTACACTTTTTTCCTTTTTCGTAATTAGCGTCGTTTACTTTTTATGAAATATTGCTGGCAACACAAATATTCAGATTAACTGGATCTACAATCATTAGGGTCATGTTTGAATAAATAAAACTTGGGTTAAATTACTTTCAAAATTCAATCTCTGGCTGAGCACTCTGCTCGCCCACTAGCCCGGTGACGTTGTAAAAGTGTATAGACGAACACAACATTAGTCATTTCGAAAAAAAAAAGTTTCTTGATTTCCTTAAATATACAGCTATACAAATTTAATAGGATTTAAAATTTAAATAGATGACTACCCCATGTGAGTTTTGGCGCCATCGAGAGAAAAGATGGTCGAAGTTTTTTTCATAATTATTGAATTTCGTGTTGATGTTGAGTGAAATTAGTCAATTTTGGTGGCATTTTGTTCAATTTTGTTCAATTAAAGAGCACAAATGAAATAATCATGAAGAAATTAGGGTATCGTGTATTTCCTCATTGCCCCCAAATCTCATTACATGAGCTTGAGTAATGAGGCCACCGCTTTACTCAAGAGACTGACATGGCTTACTGGCGACTTCTAACTGATGAGTAATTACAATTGGTTAAAATTGATATAAAATTTGATTCAAATTTCTACTTGACTAATGGCAAAATACTAATAGCGTGAAGGCCAAAACCTAAAGAAAGAAAAAGAAGACTGATAAAAATATCTAAAAAAATAATAACCTGAAAATAATGTAAAATCTATTTTTATCAAGGTGATAAGGCTATTTCTTGATTCTAAAATATTAAAAAGTAGACAATCTTCAAATAATTATATACAGGTGTAAAACCAGGGCCCCACGACACTAATGCCAAAAACGTGACTAGGTGGACATCCAATTTCCAACCGGTCACATAATTAATTCCGAGCAACGTAGTTTTTATTAGAAAATTGAAAAGACGTATTTTCTTTTTTTTTAAAAAGTCCCGGCCTTATGAAGTCAAATCCAAAACCGGGCAGCTAAATTACAGAGACGACCTAAATTAGCTCAATATTT
>NJDC01042757.1:106954-117432 GCA_002245475.1 Calephelis virginiensis | reverse complement strand
GTTTTTTTCATAATTATTGAATTTCGTGTTGATATTGAGTAAAATTAGTCAATTTTGGTGGCATTTTGTACAATTTTGTTCAATTAAAGAGCACAAATGAAATAATCATGAAGAAATTAGGGTATCGTGTATTTTCTCGTTGCCCCCAAATCTCATTACATGAGCTTACCCTGCTATTCTATCCTCAAACTCTTAATGGTAACGTAACGTTAAATTTATAGGTACGACTGCCAGTATCGGTAACGCTGTGGTAATAAAATATCATTCCATAGTGTAACATGACGTCAAGTCATACCTTTTATAAAGTACGAGCTTGAAATAACTGTACAAGTCATCTGCAGAACGTTGCTTGCTACTGTAATTTTATATTCTGTACATTTCAGCTTTCTTTTTTTAAAGTTAATTTGCCCCTTTCTCGGGTCGGCTCAGATCTTTAGGCCATGCTGCCACGTCTTCCGTGTAATAAATTCTTTTTAAGATTCAAAAGTATTTTCAGATCATATATTCATTTTAAAGTCATTTCAGGGTCTTGAGTAAAGCGGTGGTTTCGTTACTCAAGCTCATTTAGTGAGATTTGGCGACAACGAGGAAATACACGACACTCTCATTTCTTCATAATCATTTCACTTGTGCACTTTAACTGAATAAAATTGAACGAATTTCCACCTAAATTAACAAATTGTACTCATAATTTACACGAAGTTAATAGTCTTCTTTCACGATGGCGCCAAAACTCTATTTCAGCCTAAGTTATTAACGAATATTTTTTTTGTTTTTGGAGTGGACGTAGGCATCTGCCATTTATGAGGTTTAACAGTAAGTTTTTTTACATTAGCGCTCGATTTAATAAAATCGGGCTTAAAAGTTATAGATCGTCTTAAGGCCATTATTAATAACATATCTATAGATAGACATATGCCTGCCTGAGATTTGTTGCTCAAACATTTTTATTGATTAGTGAAAAATAGCAGTGGTTGCTTTGTAACTTATCTAAAATTGCCCTATCTCTTATCTTACATAGGTTATTAATATTGGCCGACGTCAAATGACATACCATATCAGTCATGTCAGCGTTTAAGCTCATCGAGTTAGATATCTCAGGATCAAGAAAATTCAATACAAACTAATTTGTTCGTGTATACTTCACTTATGCACTTTAACTGAACGAAATTATACAAAATGCCACCAAAGTTGACTAATTGTATTGAATGTATGTACTTGAAATTCATTCATAATAAAAATACACCTAGCTTTTTTCGTGATCCTGTCAAAACTCTCGTAATAAATGTTATAGATAAATAAAACTTCATTTTTCATTAAATAGTATTAAACATATTATTAAATACAAGCTAATTATGTGGTTGTAAGTCCGCGTTAATAACATATTCAAACATGAAATATTACTATTTAGTGTAAATTTGTCACATGGATGTAAAGACCCCATCAACATTTAGTTAAATAATTAAGTACTTTTGATTTCTAATCAGATTGAACTGAGCCCTGTGCCGCTTCGATGTAAGATACAAATATGTTATTTACTTTCAATCCTTTTTCGGACCTCATCATATCGCAACTGCTTAAAATTCGCTATAACGTTTCCCGCGCGATTTGTAAACATGGCGTTACTTCCGGCGAGGCCGCGGCGGAAATTTGACTCCTCGTCTTTATACAGAGGCAAAGGGGTTGTTGAGAGATTTAAAAAACGAAAACTTTAGCTTTGGGATATCTAATAAAAAAACAAATAAAGCCACTATTTTACGATAAAGAATTACTAAAAAAATAGAATTAAAATAATACCTCCTTTAGTTTTAAACCCAAAAAATTCAATTGACAGGTTCTTACAGTTAATTTGACCTATTCTTCCGTGCATTTAATAAAACACTATACCATGCTTTTTATTTCGTTAAACGCATTGATAACTTAATGTTTTTTTGCAAATATTTAGAGGATATACAATATACATTGGCGACGATTTATTTCCACACACATTAACAAAACTTGCACCGCCTTACTGTAAAATAAGTAAAGGAAGCAGTATGTACTAATTTATTTGGAAGTTCAATCCAAAAATTAACAACCCCCGACAAAATCATATACATAGACACGTTAAACTTATAACAGCACTTATACTCTTAATAATTGTCGTCTCTTGGTAGAATTGTATATATTATTTTGAAATTACACTGAGACCTTTTCACACTACAAAAATGTTATTTAGAAAGTACAAAAACTTATAATGTAACCCTTCTTTTCCTGTCAAGTTTTAAAAAGCAGATATTGTATATACGTAGGTCACACTATAAGTTTAGCGTAACTTACAAAAACAATATATTATGACCAAACATTATGTTTATTGCTTTACAAAATAATCTCCTTTACATTTTAAACTTTTTTTAATGGGATTAAGCCATTTTTTAAAACAGGATGACCACAGATCTGAAGGCATGTTTTCTACGTGCTGATTGAACGCTATCACTGCCTTTGATTTCTATCATTTTCTATCAAATCTTTGATTTTGGGGAAAATACAGAAATCAAATGGTGCTAGCACGGGGCTATGCGCAGGATGAGTGAGGAGATGTACTTTTTCGGAACCTAAAAATGACTTTGTTTTGTTGACCGTGTGTGAAGAAGCGCTATTATGGTGAAGGAGAATGCGGCTTTTGGGTCGACTTCTGGGTAAACAAATAGTAGATTACGACTCGGCATTAACACTGTTTTAATATTCAAGTGGAATTGTACAGATGGGACCCGCAGCTGAGAAAAAAACGCGATCATTTTTGGAACGAAGTTCCTTACGGCAGGCTTGGAGGGGATAGGAATTTTGTTGCGCGACCGAAATGAAAAAAATGTGATAGTAAAAACCGTAAGAAAAAGTGGGTGGAATAAAACCTTTAAATAAGACGTGCGCAGGCGCGATAGTCGTATACACAAACGCGTAGTGTATACCTTTCTCTTTCTCCCTCACTCCACTCCGCGAATGCATAGTATATACTGATGAATTGTTTTATTCTATATTAGCCGAAGGAACTTCATTCCTAACTGGTGTCCAACGATACCACATTTATATTTTTTTATCAAAGTTTCTCGCCTGTCTCTCTTTTATGGGCCTGATCTCATTTTCAAACACCTATTCACAAGATTGCTGTTTTTTTTTCGGGTTCAAAACAATGTGATCGTACTTCAGTAGCATCTGTGAGCACCATTCCTCGCGAGCCCGCTTCTGCTCTGCTGTCAGTTCATGAGGGATTCAACGACAACAAAGTTTCCGAACTTTCAATTCTTCGTTTAAAGTTTTCTGAATTTGGCTCATAACAATCCCCAATAGTCCTCGAAATGTCTCATAGGTAATCCGGGGGTTTTCTTCAATTAACCGCTTAACAGTAGCGTCATTATTTTCGTTGACGGCAGTTGGAGACCGCCCTTTACGAAATTCGTTATGTAAAGAAACTCGACATTTCTCAAATTCAACAAACCATCGCCTCACGGTACTTAAACAAGCTGCTCCCCCAAAAGCATTTTGAAGGTGAGCGGCACAGTCTTGCGAAGAAAGAAATCTTTTAAAATCATATAAAATATTAATTTATCTTTTGAGCTAAATCAGCTTTTTCATATTGTCTAAGTTTTAGATTTTGTTGTGTCTCAAGCGTTGCTTTTGATTTTCCTGCTGGCCCAAAGATTGGCTCTGAGAGAATGTTAAACACGTTCAACTTGCGTTTTGTATTATATATTTTGTATGATATATTGCCCAATGTTTAAAAAAAAGTTAAAAAATAATTTGGATTTGACATCTGTCAAAAAGTTTACCTATTTAAATAATTGTAACGTGCAGTTTTATAAACAGGTTTAACAACAGGTACTCTGGCAGTTTAAACTGCCACAAATTGGCAACCCCGTAATCCTATCAGCTGGTCAGGACAATCCAATTACCAGGATGTAAAGGCTCCAATCGACTGGAGTATTAAAACTCTGTGAAAAATGAAAGATTATATTGTGTAAATCTGTAATTTATATGCGTCGCCGCGGGCAGGGAGCACCGACGCTGTGCCGGTTAATAGGGCTGTCACAACTTATAAAATATATTTTAATTTTATTTATATGGTTACACTTAACATTTTACTATATTGAGAACCTACTACGCAAATTTCATCTTATAAAATACTTGTAGATGACGTGTTTTTTCTATGGTTATTGTAATGTAGGTTGTATTTGATTTATCTTGTTTGTTCTAAATACAAATACCTGGAATTAAAACAAGCTTCTGCTTTTAGGATTAATTATTTCGTCTAGTCTTAGACGCATTTTTATATTTTTAAGAACACTGCAATGGTGGCTGCACTAAATCTTGTTCCATACTCTAGGGTGGCCTGGAAGTGATCACTGGCTTGGTGGGCTGCCTTTGTGTATCTTATAGTTTAAGTTTTTTTTGTTTTTTTTTATATATTTATAATTTCGTTGTATTTGGTGCACAATAAAGAGTTATTGCATTGTGTATTTTAGATAGACTAGACACATGCTCCTAAGACATTAATTATATCTAAGGAAAGTGTGACACTTGGATAAACAATCCACAAGTGTCCAGTGAAAGCTCTTTTATTATTTACTTTATATCACAACACGAATATAGAATAGTCTGTTGTTTATACAACTGCAGTGAGACTATAATTATATATAGTCAGAATATTCTAGCTTATGCTTATGAAAATCATCCTCCTTTACTCCATGTAGATCACGGTCCGCTGACTAAAACAGATCATCTAGCTCTTTTCATGGTAGCTTGTAAGACGCGAGCATAACTTAAATGGGTCATTACCAATAAGACCAATGGTGATAAAGTGCCGTGCTTGCAATTCGTCCGGGTAGCGATCCGCTGCTCTACTTATTCCTGCCGCCACGGTAACAGTGCTATGTTCCGATCCATAAGACAGGGTAGGCAGTAGACTTTAACATTAGTCTAACACTCCGTTAGTGGTGGGGCTAGCATACACGCCTAGCTCCACCGACCAAACGCGAAGTTCAGGTTCGATTTCCGAAGCGGCAGGCATTTGTGTGATGAACATTCAGATGTCTGCATTTCCGGTTGTAGGTGTTTATTTAATTTATTCCTGTATCTGTTTAAGTTTTTCTATTGGTTAGAATTATAGTGGACTTACACCCATAACACAAGCATATAATTAGCTTACTTTGGAGTTATATTCAATTTGTGCAACTTGTCCAGGGATATTTGCTTTCTAAAATTATGACAGCTTAGTTTAATAATTGAAGCCGTTCTTAAATATATGGAAAAGTAAGGAGCAACAATACATTTTGTATATACAGTAGTACTATTTAAATTATGCCCTTCGGCTATATTTGTCAAGCTTCGCAAATCCGAATATATTTTAATGACATCTATATATAGAGTTGTTATTACACATAATTAATCATTTCACTTAAATTTAGATTAGGTCATCCAATTTAAAAATTAAAGTATAAAGTGTAAAAAGAGCAAAAAAGTTTAAAGCCGAAGCGCGATAATTTAAATAGTAGTACTGTAAGGAATTATTAATAATAATTAAGAAGATTTATTAACTAAGTTGTAATGTTGACAAATTATTTGCCAAACTATTGTATTTTTTATCAAAGATATATTGACAACCCTAAAAATGTGAGCCTAATTTATTTCTTAATATCCTTCAGCACTCGTCTCGTCGGAGGAGACGTTAATTTGTTTGTACAACAAATCGAAAGCTTTCGGAAAAGATACACAATTATCGATATTTACGTCCCTAAATACTGACAGGTCAAAACTTCCTTTGAGAGATTTGTAGCTTGAATTAAAATAAATCAAGGATTCACTTCACCATATTTCACCCTATACTAACTAAATCACAGATAACTATTTCGGTTTCGATACCCAGATGTTGCCATTCGTGTGATGAACAATTAGACGTCTGCATTTCAGGGTTTGGGAGTGTTTATCACATTTTTAAGCGACTTCGAAAAAAGAGAAGGTTCTATGTTGGACGTAGAGACAAGACATATACAACGTTTAACATAAGTCCCCAAAACCGCTTCAGGGGCAGATTCGGGAAACTGTACGAACCCCTATGCCGGTAGAACGGAGTCTGTAACTGTAAAACAGAAGCATCTAGAGGATTCTGAAATTTTAGAGACAGCCTAGCCTTAAGTATCAGCTATTTGAGTTGAATGCCCTGAATACCAGGAGCGCAGTATTGTAGGTAGTATAGGAGCTACACACATACATACATATATCTCTGCACGCCAAATTCCTTACGCTTTACGGCACAGGCAGAGAGTATCAAATGTCTCATGTCATGATTCTTGCAGAATCTGCCTGGTTTTCTCCTCATTCATTATTCTTTTCATACAAACACGCCGGTTTACACTCTTGACATCACCCTCGGGTAAAACTCGGGCGATTGTGGAATGTCAACCTAGGCTTTCCCGGGTACAAATATCCATCCACATTCTGCTTTGCTAATATTTCATCTGACGTTCTTTCCACACGAATAAACCAACGGAGCATGGCCCTTTTTCATTTTAACACCAACACTTTTTTCAATTGCACTCTATTTTAGATCTCACTGTTACAAATACGGTCAGCAAGCCACATCACACACAACACCACGGATTCTCACTTCGATCGCATTTATCCTACTATTATGATTAAAGCCCGGTGAAGTCGTAAAAACCTCGGGGTTAGCAACAAATTAGTTATTAAAAAAAATATATCATGATTTTTCTCTCAAACTCTCGCTTCTATACGTTGGGATAAGCATAGAATTATGCAATTATTAAATTAAATTTTGTAAAACTAAAACAGAGCAAAATAAAATATGGGAGAAGGTTTTCAATTCGAAGATGGTTTTTCCTGGTAAGCATGTTAGTTACAATTACTCCGTAAACTATTAATGGATTTTGATGGTTCTTTTATATATGGGGTTTTATAAGTGGTGCCATATAAGATTTTTCAAGACCAGCTAAATTATTTTTATTAATATTTTTGTTTACTAAGATAACACAGTGTTGAAATGAAGTCGGTTTTTAAATGATTAACGAATTGAAGTATAGTTGAATTATTTTCAATACTCTTAGATGATCTAATAAATAGGAATGTAATGCTAAAAAACAAAGATGGCGGCTGTTGAATGACTAATAATTGATAAAAATGAAAGAATTCATGACAGTTTGGTTTTTCTTGTTTAACAGGTAATTCGCTTGCTCATAGAATGGAGTGTAATTGGGAAATTATCACATAACTATCATATTAATTAATAATTATCACATTTATGATATAAAGAGTTTCTAAAACTTGCTTTCAAGAGGCGGAGCAAACCCCTCCCACCATACCGGCGTCACTAGTGTCGCGATATCTACAACAGGTTTGGCTACTTGTTATCGATATCTTAGGTGGCTATTACGTAACATCAATGACATCTATCACAGAAAAATGTCATTGCCAAACGAATTGAAATCACCTGTTAAATTTATCGAAACACCTTGTGTTTTTTTGTAACGTAGTAAAGCAAAAAAAGCAGGCCGATTTCCTTATTGTAAAAACTGTCAACATAGGTACCAATGGAAGCAAGTTGTGGGTTTGTTTATTTGCTTTATTATTAATAAAATTATATAGGACTTGCAGCACTATATTTTTTATTAACATGTTTTTAAAATGTAGTTTTCACGTCGTAAATAATTTTTAAAGTAAAAAAAATTTGCAATGAGGACAAGTCTAGTCGAATAAATATGAATATTAAAACCATACATGATAATTATAATTTTATTCTTATCTCTGTAAAATGTCAGTGTTGTAAGTTCCATAGATGTCAAAAACACACTTAAATAGATAAAAAGATAATTTTTAATCAACTCAAAAAGTAGAACATTATCCGTTCTTCTACGTTTTTATGTATTCTGAATTTTTTTAGAGATAAACCAATTAGAATATTTTTTTTTAATTAAGAAGAGTGTTTCTAAATTTTATTCAGCTTTGATCAAGATTTTACGATCGGTTGTTGGGTTAACGTGTTGGTCAGGCCTATTATGTAGAATAGACCATCTGCTTCTCTGCCAAGCAATTTTTAAGATTCGTTTACAGGTTCATAAGAAGAACATTGCAAGTTTATTTTATTTTAATATTCATATATAAAACAAATCAAAGTCTATCTGTTTGATTAACAGCAGAACCGTGAAATGGTGTAATCGTTATTAATAATATTTTTTTTTTAAATAAAGTCTATCTGTTTGATTAAGAGCAGAACCGTGAAATGGTGTAATCGTTATTAATAATATTATTTTTAAATAGCATATACAACTACATATCCGTTTAAAAATGAATAATTTACTAAAATTAGTTTGCTTAAGTAATGTTGACGTTTTTAAGTCTTAGTTTGAGTTAGTTTTTTTTATGATATTCGAAGGCAAACAAGCAGACGAATTTCGTAATGGTAAGAAATTCATTCCACCTAGAAACAACATAGGTGGTAATGGTGCGTGGCCAATCTGAGGTCGGGATGCTAGGCCTCGAGCAAAAGTAAGTTTACCAGCTACATTACCCTCCAAACCGGAACACGTCATGACGTTATGGCGGCAGCAATAGGTAAGGCGATGGTACCAATCCGGGTCACTGCGAGTCACTGCGAAACTCTACCACCTAGTCAGATGTCACGGTGTAAGTGACGATTAACATATGCTCGTCTTTTACGAGCTGCTTGGAATGGGAAGGCAGATGATCTATTGTTCAAAGGAGCCCGGACCATTACTTGGAAGTTAGTTAAAAGTACAAAATCATTTATTAAATCACTCAAATGTTTTCTGGTCAATATTAAATATATTATTGTCATTTTAAATTATAATCTAAACTGTACAATAATTCATAAAGAGAAAAACATGAAATTATAATTTTAAAATACGTTTCTGACCGATATGAAACTTATTCGTAAATTATAAATAAGAACCATCTCCATCACGTCAGTTTTGAAACAAAAACACCACAACAAAATCGATCTATTCGTTTAGCAGCTATGATGCCACAAACAAACATATTCACATACACACAGAGACACATCAAACTTGTAACAACCCTCTTTTAACATCGGGTGTTAGAAATAGCGCTTGTCGTCTGATGAACTCTAGCTCAAAGCTTATAATTTACAAATATGGTAGCATTACCTATCAGTAATCTGTTGTCCACATAACAAACCATGTGATAATGTAAGGAAAATGTAATGATCATATTCTGAGCCCTTAATTGAGCAAATACTGATTATATATTACATGCCGGAAAATAAACAATAAAACGTTTTACATTTATCGATAACTTCAACATGATGGAAATACCTATTATGGATAAATTGTTTTTAGTTATCAATAATATTCCAAATTTAATTCGTGTTAAATTTTATTATCTTTTAGTAAACATTTATGTGACATAAAATCAAAAATTGTCTATACAAACAAAAAAAATACGTGTCGTTAAATATTAGTGAAAAGAAAAGCTAGATTTGCCGGATACAATGTTGTTAAAATAAGTTAATGTTAATATGGTAATAGTTTGCTATTTGAGTTAATTGCTTGGTGTTTTTCGAAAGCACTAAATAAGTTTTATTTTTAAATAAATATCTTTGGCCAAATAACACCAGTTGATCTAATACTAAGTACAGTACATGCTTGTGTTATAGATGTAAATGGTACTAAAACGTAGACAAACCCAAAATTAAACGGAAGACGTGGTAGCATGGCCATAAGGTCTTAGCCGGTCCCAGAAAGGGACGAATTGTCCTAAAAAAATAATAAATATTATAAATTGTTAATAAATACCCAGATACAGACACTAAAACATCTAGATGTAAATCACAAAATAAGAATGGCATGTAATGTAAATCATCAAATATGCGAATGTGGATGGATGTAGGTACCCGGGGAGACCAAGGTTGCCATTCCACGATCAGATCACTGGGATATTATCCGAGGGTGGTGTCAAGAGTCTCCGAAACCGGCTTTGTATGAAAAGGGGTAATTAATGTGAAGCAAGCTAGATAGGTTTGTCAGGATCATGAGGTCTGGCGCTGGATACCCTCTGCCTACCCTGTAAGGGACTTGGCGTGAAGATATTTCAAAACTAAATTTCAATTCCAACACTTAACCCATTATCGGCAACTGCGTTCCAAAAATAATCCTATGCTTCAAGTTCCACTCTGTCGTACTGATTTTGTATCCAAATCTTCCACATTTCAAGCTATTCGTTTGTGGAACATTCTTCCTGTGGATATCAGAAATAGCTTAACTAAGTTTTCCCTCAAACGTTCCCTTTTCAATTATTATAATCACAGTATTGTTGTCAGATATTATTTATTGTTTAATTTTTGTATGTATTTATATAGATGTATATTTGTGTCGTATGTATGTGTATTTGTATATATATGTGTATGTGTGTCTATATGTATATTTAAGTAAATACTGTAATATTTGTATTTA